>NBIL01077410.1:0-29292 GCA_002752925.1 Viola pubescens var. scabriuscula | reverse complement strand
ATTAAAAACATATATAAAGATACTAAAAAAATTAATTATAACACTTGAAATGAATTATGCCCTTTATGGTCATTTTACCAAACAGCATAAACAATTTCTGGTTTCCCCACAGAACTTTTAACAAATATTTACCAAACAACTTACTCCTTTTTCCAGAAGTCATTTTCAAACAGAACTTTTTCCTACAGAACTTTTCCAGCTAGAACCGGAACGCCAAACAGACCCTATGTAATGTATGCTAGTTTTCCCATGATAAAATTTAAAAAATACAATTGGGAGATCACAATAAATCTTCAGTTATTAGTTATTAGTACTTATTTAGGAGTGTCATGCCATGTTTGATCCTACAATTTTTTTTAACCAAAAATAAATAAAAAATTCTACGAATATTTATTTATCAGAAATCAATCATTAATTATTTCTGTTTCATTTACCAAAAAAAATCATTTCAACTATTAAATTTATCGCCAATAGGTATGTAATGGTTATCTCGATGGTGATAAAAATACCAAAAAATAGTCAGATTCAGATTCGAATCTCACCGTTTTTAAAAATATATATATATATTAAGTTCATAACGTATTTTGGTCCAATATAAACTAACTATGGGCGTGTTTGACCCCCACTTTTATTTATTTAGGTTTAAAATTAAGCAAGTAAAAGAAACATTAGCGTGTTTGATTAGGGTGTCTTAACTTTAAAAAAAAACATACTGCTTTTTTTTTTTAATTATAATTTAACCTCACTTTAAAAGCATGATAATACATACTTTTGAAAATAAAAAACTGCTTATTTATATTATGAAATAAGAATACATTTATTTTAAATACAAATTTATTTTAAATATTAACTGTAGTAACTTACCTAAAAATAAATATATTAGTACATAATACTTATTTTTAAATAGATAAATCTTATATATTTACTATTTTAATGTTATAAATTAGTATATAACAACATTTGAATTAAAAAATTCAACAAACTAATGACTTTTAAAGATCATTTCATTTTAATTAAAACAATTCACAGCACAACAGAGTAATTTTTAACCAAACAGTTTACTTGTTTGATTATCACACCACACAGCGCAACATACAGCACAACACAGCGGAGGGCCAAACACGCCGATGTAATAAACAAAGCTCAAATTAGACAAACAAGCAAACAAAGTAGACCATTATGTATTTTTATATAATAATTTTTATTGTATTTATTTATGTAACGATCTAATTGTTAAGTGTTGAGATGAAAGTTCCTCAATATTGGCTTCTAGTGTAATTTTCCTTTTTATTTCAAACAATATGATATTTAATTATGAATAATAATTGGGATATTAACTATTTTACTAACAAAATTATATTAATTGATATATTAAAATATAATTGGAGTTTATTTTTTCTTATTTTTATTAACAATATTAAAGAGAAATGGTTTCTATTAGGGTTATGGTCCGACTAACAAAAACATCTAGGTCATCAAGGTGCCATTTTGTCATATAGTTTTCTTAGAGACAAACCGGTCTAAAAAACCTACCTCCATTCTTTTTTTTCAAATATAAGATTAAACATGCTTCTCCTATAACAAAAAAAAAATTAAAAAGTTTGTAACTCAATAATACTTTTTATAAAGTAGGGAAAATAATATCTCGAATTCGAATATTTTATTTTCAATTGTAGACCCTATGAGATTAGATACAATATTTAACTTTTAAAATTAGGATTTGTATATACCTTTAAGGAGGAGAAAGACTATTTATATCCTTCCTTGTATTATCTAGAACTCAACTTTTCATCCTAGGAATTAATTCTAGTTTTATTTTCTCTCAACCTCTCCTTTTCTTCAATAGGAAGTTTTAATTTATACAATTTATTTTTATGCTTTTGAATTTCATTTAGTTATTCCTAATAAAGGCCGAAAATGTATGATTAATTTGTGGGATCTAATTGATCTTATTAATTTCTGCATTTGCATTTATAAACTTTATGTTTGTTTGTTAGCATTATTCATTTGGTATTTAAATTTGGCCAATATTAATTTTAATTTGGGATGATGCATGGATACCAAGAGATTATGCACCAAAGATTCAATCAGTTTCCTCTACCTCCACAACTATCACTATGGTTTCTCATTCATTGATGCTAGAAATTTATGAACTGAGTTATTTACTCTCGTTGAAGTTGAGATTATCAAGTCCATTCTAATCAATCTACTTTATCCACTCATGAAATGAGATTAGTTTCCTATTTTTGCCGGCAACTATGGTGTGTGCGGGTTGATCATTTTTTTCAAGGAATTGCTAAACTAGTTCTCAAGGTGGTTCATTATGTTGTGTGTTTGTGTAAAGATTATTTGAGTCAACCCTATTGTTAATGTCTCTCGTTATGGAAATGTGCAGGTACATTGGGGTACATTGGGATCCTCCGATTGTTGGAGATCAATTCTAATTAACTAGTTTTGAGGTAGGTTGGGCTTGGGTGCTTGTTAGTTTTGTACCGAAAGGTTTATTTAAGGAGTTAAATAAATATTAAAATACGGTATAACAGACAATAGTGTAATTGTTGCAGCAACCAAGAGTTGGTCTCTTTTGTTCCTATACCATGGAGACTGGCGAAGCTATTGCGGCGCGGATGGGATTACAATTACTAGTGTAACTTAACTTGGCCCATTTACAACATCTAGATTTTATTTAAAAAACACAGAGAAAGTATTGTTGCGGAAGTGGATAGCCTAAAAAAATTTCTCAACTCCCTATTGCTTCAACTTTATCCTAGTATAGCTTTTTGATATAAAAATAAATGAGTTAAGTGGGTATATATTTGAATCCGATGGATTTACTCAGTCTATCTATTTATAAAGTGGGTTGAATCTGCCTTAATTCATTTATTAAACGGGTAAATTTGAGTTTTATACTAACAAATATAAAGTTTTTTAATTATAGAAAAATAGAAAAAGAGTGTGTAAATTGAGATATATTGAACAAACGTAAAGTACAATTTAGAATATTGATACCGCAAAATGCTATTTGAGACTTTTAAAGCAAAAATAAAGGCCAAAAAAGTGTATAAACCAACAACAAAAGAAAAAACCAAGACTAACAAAATATCTTAACAATTAATCCCGTTTTACCCCTTAAAATTTAATTCTTTAATCTAAATTAAATTTAATATATCGTGTTTGGTATTATAGGAAAGTTGAAAAGTACAAGTTGTCATTACTATTAAATACTTCATTAATATAGTTATTACAAATGAAGTGGAATTGTAAAACATGATGAAAAGAGTAAATACAAACTATTTGCAATGAATTTATAAATTTATCACAACTGATCTCATAGCTTTATCAAGTTTGAGTTAAAAAGGTAAAAATTAAAAAAAAAAATTATCTTTCATCATACCAAAATGAAAAAAGAAATGTGTAATTTTAGTTACACTCTTGAACTTACGATCAAACTAAAATACCTCCCCGAATATAAAAAAATCGATCTTAGTACACAAACTTTACGAGAAATGCAATCTCATCCTCTATCCAGTTTTCCGCTCAAAATGACAGAAAAAGTATAAAAAAAATTAAAAATAGGAAATAAAACAAGAAAAATCCAAAAGAATGATTTTGTTTCAAAATTGAAAAGTTAAAAAATAGGAAAATTTTCAAAGAAATGATATATGCTTTTAAAGAAATATAAAACAGAGAAATTCCAAAAGAAGGAAAAAATCCAAATAAAGCTTTTTAAATAATTACTTTATTTTTCTGGATTATTCATTTTTATTGTTTAGAAAAAAGGTTTATATTTCTTTGATTTCTATTTTTTTTATCAAACAAATTGGGATTCGTCTTTTCAATTTTTATTTTTCTTTTTGTTTCCTTTTTTATTTTTCAATTTTTATACTTTTTCAGTATTTTGGATGGAAGATCGGACGAAGGGGAGAGATTGTATTTCCGGTAAAGTTTGTGAGCTAGGGGTATTTGAGTTTGACCGTAAATTTAAGGAGGATAACAAAAATTACTCTGAAAAAATATATATTTATTTATGAGACGATATAAAATTCAAATTTCTCATTTCAAAATTTGTTTTAGTTTTTAAAGAAATATAGGATTCAATTTTTTGTGTGTGAAATTATAGGATTTAAATTCAAGCTCTAAGTAAGAGTTTATTTGCAATGATTTATTTCACTTATCACTTTAAGCTACAAGTTAAAAGAATCCAGCAAAGCACTCCACATTTCAAGCTCTTTCCGTTGAAAGTATATATGAAGTCTTATACAGATCAAATACATCAATACAGATCAAATACATCAATATCAATACAGATAAAAACGAACACAGAAAAAGTAGGAAAATTACAATTGCATTATATATATACACTACCCATTAACTTCCATTGTTAGGCGAATAATGAGGCAAAATCACTTACATTTTCCCCTCTTTTCTCTGTGTTTTAGCTTAATTGGTCAAAGTATTGTTTTTTGATTCTTTCCTGTATTTTCATTTGAATGCCTTTTAGGTTTTGCATCGCTTCCTTTGCTCATCTTGGCAATTTTTGTTGAATAATTTACAGTTTTTAGATCTCTTTCAAGAAGGTCTCCTCAATTTATCTGCTTCAAATCTGAAAAATTCCCATCTGGGTTTTGCTTCTGTCACTCCTGAGGCTTATTCCAGGGAGAAAAAGATTAGATTTTTGTTGGGTCTTTTTCAGGATTTTCTTTGGTTCTTCAAAAGATGGGTCTTTTTTAGATTCTTCATTTCATTTTATGGTGTTGGGCAAAAGGAGATTCTTTGATTCCCTGTTTATTTAGCTACTACACCTTTTAGACTGCAATAAAAGAGTCCTGACTCTTTGCATATACTCTCCAGCTCCTCTCTCTCTCCCCCCTTTTCAATTCCAATCACCTCCACTCCTCTTTTCAATATGAACTTGTAAGCAGTCATGTATTTGGTTCAAGCGCCTACAGCCATGGAAACTTTGTCTGCATCTTTGTACATGTCGGGTTTGAATTGGTTTAGCCAAAGCACAGAGTGGAGCAGAGAGGAGAACAAGAATTTCGAGCGAGCCTTAGCGATATTCGATGAGTGGGAGCCTAATCGATGGCTGAAAGTTGCGGCTATGATTCCTGGGAAGACAGTTGATGATGTGAAGAAGCAGTACAAAGAGCTTGAAGAAGATGTGAGTGATATAGAAGCAGGAAAAGTCCCAATCCCTGGCTATCATCTTTCCTCATCTAATTTCACAGTACTGGACTTAGTCGATGATGCTACCGATTTTAGCTTTTGTAGGAAGAGGCCGTTCAATGCTAGAACTGCTGATCAGCAGAGGAAGAAAGGTGTGCCCTGGACAGAAGAGGAGCACAGGTCAATTCCTAATTCAGTTCTTTTTTTCCCTTTTTCCGCTCGAATCTCTACTTTACGTTCGATCATTGTGTATGAAGGTAGAATTTTCTTGAAATGTGTTTGTATTCTTGATTTGATTCTTGGACTTTGCAGGAGGTTCTTGTTGGGGCTTCTAAAGCATGGGAAAGGAGATTGGAGGAACATTTCTAGGAATTTTGTAGTGTCCAAGACTCCAACTCAAGTGGCAAGTCATGCACAGAAGTATTTTATAAGGCAGCAGCTTTCTGGAGTGAAAGATAAGAGGAGGCCAAGCATCCATGACATCACAACCATAAATCTCACTCGTAATAATAGCTTTCACCCATCAGAAACTGATCACAGGGTTTCCTCAATGGATCAGCAAGATCCCGCCGGAAATGCCTCGCAAGTGTTACTTGAAATGAATGATCAATTAATGAATGGATCTATTATGCTCTTTGATTCAACTCATGGAGACTTGTTTGTGTCATCTCCCAATTACGGCACGAAACTTGGGAAGCAAAAGAACCTGTACGCTTTTGATATGCCATCAACAAGACACCAAATTCATGGATGATGCTGCTGCTGTCTTTCTTGTGTAGTAGTTATACTGGTTTCATCAACAAGACACCAGAGTATGTTTCTGTTGTAGAGGGAATGCTTCTCTTGTACTTGTGTGATTAATGTTTTAATTAGTAATTATGGTAGAACTTTGAATTTTAGATGATAGAATTGTCTTAAAATTATTGTATATATCAAGCTGTTGAAATTTAAATGTTAGAGTGAAATTATCTTGAAGCAGATTAGACGTCAAACAAGTTGAGCTCTTGAAACAAAAACACAATTAGTAGCAGGTACTTCTTGTAAAACAAGAAAGGGTTTGATTTCGATTTCAGTCTCTAACCTGCAAAAGAGTTATTCTTTACTTTCTACAGTATAAAAGCTGTTTGGAACAAAATCTTGTGTGGCAGTATTGAAAAAGATGGTTTCATCAAAAAGTAGTTTAGAAATAACCTTTGCCATGACCCCAATGAACATGACATAAAATGAGTTGCCACGTCACAGAATGACGTGGAGAAGCAACAATCCGA
The DNA here is from genome assembly GCA_002752925.1 of Viola pubescens var. scabriuscula. Lineage (NCBI taxonomy): Eukaryota > Viridiplantae > Streptophyta > Magnoliopsida > Malpighiales > Violaceae > Viola > Viola pubescens. The sequence goes on along the minus strand of NBIL01077410.1, from coordinate 22,858 downwards.
GTCAGGTGGCACTCTTGCTTTGGAATTGGAATTCTGGGTTTATGCTCATTTCAGCTATTGTTATAGCTTTAATGGAACCAATTTGGCCAAGTTGACCAATCACTTAGTCGCTGCTGAGTCTGCATTCCACTTTAATCTCAGCATCACATGCTTTTTAACCTATCACAGATAAAATTAACATGGAAGGATCCACGTAGGAATGGCATTCTGGCTTGCAAGTTATTGCCTTTCTATCCTCTGGTAGGGTAACATTTAGTATAACTTTATGCCAACCCACTTTGTCAAAAATGGTGGCACCACTGTTTTAGTGCCCAGAAGCATCTTATGCGTCTTTCTGATGATATTAGATTGTTACATTTTTACTGTGTACAAGGCCATTGTTTTCATTTGTGTTTCGAATTAGGGATTATCCTTAACTAAGTGTTAATCGGGTTTAACTACCCGAAATACTGAAGTTTTAATTCCGTAATTTAGAAATCAGGAATAAAATTTTAACCTCGAATTATAAGTCGGGAATGAAATGTTCCATTCCGAAAGTAATAATGGAATGAAACAGAATTGACGATAAATACAAATCTTGTTTATTTAGCATTAATTGAAATTTTGATTTTGAATTTGAATTTGTGAAATTCACAAATTTCGTTCCGAATTTATCGGACAGAATGGAACAAAATGAGATTTTAAAAACTATGAAATGTAAATATTTTTTGCCGATCTGAAACCCCAAACTCCGATGTATTTTTTTAGAATTAGTACTGCACCCTGATTCTTAAGCTTTTGAATGTCTTTACTTTCACTCCTATCAAATGGTTATAGGAAAAGTAAGATGTAACGAACTTTTTAAAACCTTAAAATTTCCATGTCAAAAGGGTGGAAAAAATCTATCTGGGTTGGTTTTGATATTCTTATATTCTTGCATAGGCCACTTGTAGTTGTATGCTAAACTTAATTTTACTTATATTTTTATTTTAAATTAAAGACGGAGGGGACTCTTTTGAGGCTTGGATTAATTCCATAATAAAACTCTATAAATCTTATTCCATCACCAGATCAAGAACTTAGTAATTGTTGATTATTCTATTAATCTTGCTATAAAAACAAGAAAATAAAAGAAAACTTAAATCTTTATGGCTATAAGCTTACCGAGTTGGTATGCGATAAAAGAGTACGAATTGGGTTTGCAATTTGGGTTTTGGTGAAAATACCACATCGGGCGGAAATGAAGATGGGAGGCTACGTCCTGGCTATAAAAAGACGGAGAGAAGTTTAGCATAAGCATGATCCTTCAGGTTTTAAAGGGATATGATGAGTGGTCAATGCTCGCAATAAAATAAGCGAGACGGGTGTCTGCCTAATTCCTGAGTTACGACAATTGGGCACCCCAACATGTACCAACCTGATCCCCATTTCTCAATTTTTTTAAAACTGTATTTTATGAAAGAAAAATAATTCTCGAAAAGTTGTTTTTTATTTTAATTTTTTAAAGAAGCCCAGTTTTATAAACCTAACAAATATTGTTTTCAAAAAGTTTTGCTCAAAAAATTCTCATTTTATGTATCACTATAACAACTAAATAGTACTACCTCCGGATTTTATTAAACGACTTTTACTATTTAGGCACGCATATTAAGGAGGCCGAATGACTCACTATTTGAGACAATTTTACCCCGAATTTTTTCTCGGACGTACGTTAAGGATTAACGTATGTTCGAAAAAAAGTACGAATTTTTTTTAGGTCAAATAGTGAGTCATTCGGCCTCCTTAATATGCGTGCCCAAATAGTAAAAGTCGTTTAATAAAATCCGGAGGGAGTATGTTTTAGAATTGCCAAAAGGAAAGACTGATAAGATAAAAAAAGACTAAAGGAAAGGTTTTTATTTTTGGTGCATTGCTACAGAAAAAATCAGGCCCACCACGGATATAGATACGGACACGATACGATATGATACTCTGACACGGCTAGGGATACGTCAATTTTATGTATTTTTAAAATGTAAATTATATATTTTTATTATAAAATAACTTTAGTAGTTAAAATATCATTTTATGATAAATATATTCTTATAAACCTAGAAATCTATTAGTCATACATAAAAGAGTTTAGACTAAAATCCAAAAGTTACATTGCGTTAAATTGTAAACTAAAAACAATCGGAATAACTAGGACCTCAAATTTTTTTAATTATATTATATTAACTATTTCATGCTATAGTTAAAATTGAATTTAAAAGTCAAACAATAAACTAATTGTTGTTAGAGAGATTGAAGGAAATTTACGACACTATGTATGTATTTATTTTTTCTTGAAACTTCAAGACCTTAGGTTTTGTTCAAATTCAAATAAAAGTAAAAAATCACCACGATGCAAAAGAAAGTGTTGTAGTTTTCCTAATTTCTTTTTATTATGTTTATTCCTTTTTAATTTTAGAATTTAATTTTTTAAAATTATTATTGAAACCTCACTCTAAGAAGAAAAAAATTTCATTCACGTATCCTTTAAGTATCGTGGAAGTAATTTTTAGACACTTGAGGACACTCTATAAATATGAGTGAACACTTCCACAACAATTAAAGGAAGTGTCCGATTTTAATTTAATTTTTTTATAAGTGTCCTCGCGTATTGGACACGCATCGGATGAGTGTCAAACACCAATACTTACCCGACACGAATACAAAATCATTTTTAAAATGTTGGTGCTTCATACGGACGCACGATCAACCCCTTTATAAGGTTTGTAATATATGTATATACTGTAGTTTCCAAAGTCTTACGCTCTCACTATTTATTTTATATTTGGAATATATATTTTATAGTTTTGGTAGGTGCCAGATCACTGAAAAGCCTTCATAAAGAAAAGATTTGAGAGAACATTGAATAGAAATAAAGTTTATCGAGGACTGCTGATAATAATCACTTTAAATAACTATTTATTAATATTTTCTACGTGATTAGTCCACAATAAATAAATAAATAAATAATAAATAATTTTCAACATTCATATATGCGGATTAATCACATTAAATATATTGATAGATAATTACTCAGAGTGGTCCTTACCGCTACTTAAGTTTATTATTTGGGAGCACCTATTATAGTATCAAAACCAAATAATGCCCCGGATGCATCCAACAATTTTTTTCTTATGCTTCAGATTATCGATCATCTATAAAGTCAATTATCTTCTCTTTTATATAATTACTCTCAAATCCACGCAACTTGCCACTATATTAGATTATTAATAAAACTATCAAAAGGAAATTATATTTATTTTTATATATATAAGAAAAAAATTATTACACTATAAATAATTATTCATAGCTACATATAATTATAAGATAAATAAAATAAATAATTATATAATTTAATCAAATAAAAAATGAAACTGACCTTAGCTTTTATGAATACTACCCCGTGATGTAACTAGCTTATAATAAACCAAATTAATGAGTTGTATTTTCTGTTAAATAAAAAGGTTATTAGCTCTCGAGTTCAAATCTCCTAACTTATAATTTGAATAATTATAGACAAAAACTTGTAATTTCAATGTAAAACAAACGAAAAAGTACAAACCCCCCAAAGATTTGGTGATATAGTTATAATTAAGAGAAAAAATATATAAAATACAACAGTTAATATTAATATTAATTAGTGCTTACTGTGAAATTATAGTGGCGGACTTGACACTGTACCAATGCAGGGAAAAGGAAAATCAATGGCAGCAATCGTTGTAGTACTGCCTGAGAAGCCAAAGAGTACTCCATTCTCTCTAATTGTTGTTATACTCTTCTTTAATTACTCTCTACTAATTAATTAAGCCAAGAGGCTGAACTTTTTTTCTTCTTTTCTTTTGGCCACAAATATGTAGTAGAGTACGACTGACCACTTTAAGCTTGAAATTTGATACTTATCCGTATCTTAATGGGTCATTTACGGGTCTAATTTATATTTACATTTATATTTAATTTAGTTGTTTTATGATTGTTTTATTCCAGAAAAAAAAAAAACATAATCATCATAGAGATTAGATTAGTAAAAAAAAATCACCCTAGAAAATAAACTAAATCAAATCACAAAATTACCTCAATGCTCAAATTAAACAAATAATTCTACAACCACAGAACCAAAAATATCATTTGATCGAAAGATATGTGAAGCTTTGAGGTTGAGCACAAGATGCCTCATTTTTGTAATTCATGATGAGATCATAAGATCAAACATTTTGATCGATTAGCTATGTCTTTGGTTACAAATTCTCATAAAGCAAAGCACCACAGCATCAAAGTGATTTCATTTCAGGCTATTACTTGTAGGTAGAGGCACAAAAGGCCAAAAATAGTAAGTACAACTCATTTTAATCCAATAGTGAAAATGAGGTGGCCGAAAAGAAAGGTCCATAGAAAAATGTTACCAAGGTTTGTGTGAAGATTTAGGGAGGAAGCTAGTTGATACCGAACATTGTTATCAAATATTACTAGCAAAGTTACTCAAACTCTGTTTGATGCAGCTAATTGTATAGCATTTGCAATCTTGTTTATGCAAGATTTGTACAAAAACCCAAGATAATCAATAAGACTCTCCTCTGATGCACCTTCTACAGGATTGATCTCAAATGACCACCGAACCAATGTGGAATCATCTCCATAATCCACCAGTTTCAATGTGTTAACAGAACTATCTAGTCCTATATTGCTTGCTTCCATTTTGTAGACATAGATGTGTTTTGAAGAGTCCATCAAAACCAACTTCTCCTTAATCCATGACCTTTCTCCATCTTGCTGAGGAAACATGAACCCCGAGACTAACCGAACATAACCCGGAACTCCGTCTTGACCGCCGAGGTCAGTGCACCTTTCAACCATTGGCATCCATTCTGATAATCTCCTTGTTTGAGATACCATGCTCCACACTTTGTCTATAGGTGCTTCCACTACGCCTCCAACTGATCCCCGCCATTTCGAGTTTACCGATTCAATCGCCTATACACAGATGATAACAAACAGACCAAGAATTGCAGTTAGCTAGGCTTAAAACAGATAGAAAAAGATTTATGCAGTTTTCGGATGTTCATAGGAGAATGCATACCATTTTATGATCAAAACACTTTGACAGACTTCTCTGGCTTGCTTGCAACAAAAGTTTCAATCTTGGGAAGAATTTTTTTTAGATCACTGAAGAAAGTTGAAGAAGGTTTGATTATAAGATAGAACTCCTTGTTTGTCGAGGAATCCGAAGACGGGAATATCTTAATTGGAATGTTCTGAGAAGACAAAGTAATGGAGATAACTCCAATACAACCCAACCTGGGATTTATAAACTTCAAGAACATTTTCTTGTTTTGGATGACATAATTGTTTAGAAGTTGCTTAGTCTTTTACTGTTATTTAACAAGTTTTAGGTTACTAGCAATATCTCTGCATAACAGAAAACAAGGAGGCTGCATTCATGTCGATTAATAATGGCAGAATCTTCAACAAAAACACTTACAATCTAAGACTTTACATTTGAGTCGCATTTATCGGTACGAAAAGTCTTGCTAACTTCCTTTCAATATGTCATCTTGACACAAATCTTTCATTTTTTAATTCAAACGTCTCCAACATTTCATACAAGCCTGTATAAGAGGTAGCTGCAATTTTGTTCGCAAGAAAAAGAAACAAAAAGGAAAGGCGAAAGAAGCAAATGCTGTCCCTTAGGCTGCAACTCCAACAGGAACACCCCCAGCCTTGAGCCTTGAACTACCGTATAGCGTTTCCTCGAAACGAATGATCTCATCTTTCGATCCATATGCAACTTGAGTTCTGTCATCGAGATTTATAACCTCTCTGTCTAGCACTGATTTGACACCATCACTACTGTAACCTCCAGCGTTTTCAACTAATAAACCCAAAGGAGCAACCTCAAATAACAATCTCAGCTTTGCCTTAGTAGTTGGTGATATCACGTTCGTGAAGATACCCTTCTCTTTTACAATGATCTGTGCCGAAAAATGCATCATAGTCATTTACTAATCCTTAAGGATTCTCCATAAAATTTGAAATATATAAAGAGGAAAATTATGGAATAGGTTTGAAAGACCTGATTAACGTCCGGCACCATCCCTCCAGTGTATCTCAAGGTGTACTTCTCTTTTATATAGTAGTTGATCAGCTAGTTGGTGGAAAAAAAAGTAGTTTGATAAGAAGCAGAACAATCGTAAATTATGAAAAGAAAGTTGAAAATGAAATAGAAACCTTGTCGTAATCAGGATTGTCGAATGTAGCTCTCAGATTTCCTGGTGAGAACATTTTTCCTTCACCAATCTCAGTTGTCTCCTTGACATGTTGCCATTTTCCTGGAAAATTTCACCACATTTGAGAGCAATTAGAGTAAATTTAGGAACAATGCACGTAGCGATTGGTCAAGCTGATCGTCTAATTTGAATTATGTACTCATTATGCAGAAGGCAAACCTTCATCGAGAAGAAGGAACTCGTGGGTGCCAGGGAACTCTTTAAGAGCAAGCACATACGTAGTTCGAGGACCATAAACCCCCATAGCTGAAGCAACTTGATCTCTTCCCGTTACTCCAGTTAACTTGTCACCGGGCCACACTCCAAAGATGGTACCCACAGAGAAATTGGTGTCGACAATACTGGAGCCATCGAGCGGATCAAATGCAACACTGAATCCACCTGGTCATAAAAATCATGTCATCATTCTGTTTATTTCTATCGACAATTCAAAGTTTTGACTCTAAGGAAAGCTGTAAAACACACTGACCTTCTACCGGACCTCCCATGTCTTGCAGTTCGGGGACTTCCTCAGAGCAAGCATATTTGCAGACATGTGAGTAAGTTAAGGCCTGTACATTAAACCAAGAAGATATAGTTACCATGTAAAGTGAAGTGCAGATTTTGATGTTCAAGAGGATATGATGAGGAAGTGAATTCAAGATTATTAACTAAACATACAACTAACCTCGAAAAGAAGCTTATCGGCAAGCATATCCACTGCAAGCTGTTCATCTCCGAAGGAGTTAACGCAAGCTGTTCCTCCACAAGAAGCTGTCCTGACCTTAAACGAAATGGTCCTTATTGCCTCTCCCATGCACATCATTAGCCGAATGAGACCCTTATCTGGAGTTGCTTTTGTAAGAAACTCTTCCTATAATCATACACACACACACACACACACACATATAACCATTAATTTATTCTATTAAAGTGATCATAAAATCTCTCATCAATGAGCCACCAAAGACAGAAAAATGAAACTGATATGAGGGTATGTAACATACCAGGCTATCACCAATCTCACATTTGGTGACAAGGGAATTAGAGTTCTTTGGCTTGGTATGTTTTAGAGATGATTTTGGCATGAAGCGTAATGGTTCCCCGAATAGCGAGCTCGATTTCAGATTCTGCACATAACATGCCAAGCTTAGTTACGTGAGCACATGCATGTACTTACTACTCCATTTCTTAACAAAATCGTGCATACCTTGGAGCTGAAAGAAGGAGAGAAGGAGGGTGGAGGTAATAGAGCTTTTGTGTGCTGAGAAGAAACTCCAGGCAAAAGGGCACCTCTAGCACAGCATGCCATTCCAGTCTCCATTTTTAGCAGGAAAAAGAACAATAATCAAAAGTTTCCAGGAAAAAAGGAAGAGAGTTGTGCTAGAATTTGGTTATGTTTTGGAGCATGGAGGCTTGGAAATGAGTGTGAGTGAGAGTAGATAAGCAGTCAATCATGTAATGACACATGGATGGTGGTGAGTAGATAGGAATTGAGTCGAGCAATTTGATTTTGGGTGAGGCTAATTCCCATCACACATGGATTTGTGGCCCTGCTCTTATTAAAGAGATAATAGCAGCTTGCCCTTTAACGGCCTACAACGTATGCAATTTGTTGCTACTCTTGGATGGCATGGCCTCTCACTCATGCACTTTCCAATACCAACGACACTAAATTCACTCATCTTGATAAAACGGGCACGCATTCTAACACCCAAGAGATCCATGACCGCGATTCTCGGGCGAAAATATGGTACAACAAATATTTGGTTACAAAATTTCAACACTCAGTTCACTCTCTAGTAAGGCTGTTACGCGCGAAATTAATCTAAATCGCAAAGCAAAGTTTGTGTTGTGGATAGCATTCTAACTGATCAGGACCAATGTACAAGTAACATTGCTTCATTTCATAGATCAAAAATATATATATCCGACGTGCCATGTGGCTACAATCTTCAACAACTTCCGATGAACGATTAGGTCATGAAGCTCTCACTGCATTCACCAACTGTCAACAATCCACACTCTTAGCCAATTCAGAAGCTAGTCCAACATAGCTATGGGGAGTCAACTCTAAGAGATAAAACTTCGCTTCATCAGGCAATTCCAAGCCTTCAATGAACTCTCTTATACTCTCTTTGGTAACAGCTCTTCCCCTAGTTAGCTCCTTCAGCTTCTCATACGGCTCTGGAACACCATACCGCCGCATCACCTATACAAAATTAGCGAAGAAAAAAGTTAAGCAGAGTGACAACATATGAAATAGTCAAGCACCAATTCAGAGAAGAAACTGGAATAGGAAAACGTAAAAATCCGAGCCAAATAGTAGGCTTAAAATGCATCAATCTGGAATTCTTAAAACCGCTCCAAAATTGATGCTAAAAAGGAAAACAGAATCAAAAGAACGAAGAAAAAATGCTGACATACAGTCTGTATTGGTTCTGCAAGAACCTCCCACGACTGGTTCAAGTCTTCCATCAAGCGAGTTTCATTCACCTACATGAAACAAATACACCGTCAGATCTACAACTGAGATTCAAATAGTTGTAATATAGTATTTTATATCTTGATTTGTTATCAGTTTCTCCAAAAATCTCATGCATCAGTGTTACACAGAAAACTGCTGTTCCATGTAACTAAGAGACATCAGGACCTTATCTTCACCGTACTACCTACCTGAAGCTTTCCTATTCCCTGCAATGCACTTTTGTAAGCAAGAAGAGAATGCCCCAAGCCTTCACCCATGTTCCTCAACACAGTGGAATCAGTTAAATCACGCTGGAAAAGAATACCATAAGAACACATTATTACCAAGAGAAAGACATCCACATTAAGCAGCCATTACTATGGTAAACAAAAGGGATGGGGAAAAAAAAGTCAGAGATATAACTGCTCTGCAATACCTAAATCATCCAGGAAATATAATAGACTCAGTTTTTTTTTATAGGCAAATAGACTCATAGTTAACAAGCAAATAACACTTGGACTACTGTAATATGCAATCCATGTTTATATATAGTAAACAATTTTCCACCTTCGCAAGGTGAGCTCTAAACATAACTCTTCATCATGTCATGCCATAAGGGCATAGGCAAGAAAATTATAGAGTAAAAAAAAATGACTGCATTACCTGCCACCGTGAATTTGGTAACTTTTCGCTGAGATGAGACAAACTTCCATTAGCTTTACCAAGATTACCTTCACTATTTTCAAAATCAATAGGATTTACTTTGTGTGGCATAGTTGAGGAGCCAATCTCACCAGCCTTAGTTGTCTGTGTGAGGATATTGAGCAACAAATAAGCCTTATGTTCCAGTATGAAAATAATTATTTACCAATTTCACCCCAAGTAAATGTTCACCTGTTTAAAGTATCCCAATGATATATAGCCCCAAACATCTCTATCAAAATCAATCAATATGGTATTAAACAAAGCGATAGCATAAAAAAGTCTTGCCATGTAGTCATGTGATTCAATCTGTAAAACAATAACAAAGTCATGCAGTTAGAAGGAAAACATATGCCTTGCATCAGAATAATGACAGTGAACCCTAAGAAAGAAGAAAAAGAGGAAGATGAAACTCAAGTTTGCAAGAGCTCAACTATGCCAGTTCAAAACAAAGCTAAGACACGTGGAGCACTTTTTTCCTTTGAACTAGCTCCAATAAAGCTGATGAAAATCTTTCAATGTTTGAGTTCTCACTCTTGACCAATGGAGACAGCTTGACCAAGATACATAACATGTTTTGCCATGCATAAAAAAAATGAACTCATTGGCTAGCTCCTTCTGGACTTGAATGCAAGTTAAGAGCTCCTACTAGAAAATCAACACCGAAAAAGTACAACAGAATTTATTAGAAGAAAAAGTGCAACTATATACCTGAGTAACATAGGGATTAAAGCACAGCCCAAGAGATTCCACAAACTCTTTGGCAATCTCTGGCCAATGAACTTCACGATATGCAGAAAGATGTGCATTGTAATTTCCAACTGCACCGGCAAACTTCCCTTTTAGCTTAACTTGCAAAATTTCCTGCCTTTGTTCCCTCAACCTGGCAGCAAAAACAGCCATTTCCTTTCCCAATGTTGTCGGTGAAGCTGTCTGCAATATCAGAACAGGTAGTAACGTAATCAATTTTGGGCAGTACATGAGTATTGAAGAGAAAGCTCACACAAATATTCCACGATTAATACAAACAGGAAGTTTGACACTGAATGATGGAATAGAGATAAAAAAAAGTTCAGCCATGCACTTTCCCCGGTGGTTTTGTTGAACCAAAAATGTCAATCTCAGTCTCTATACAAGGAAAAATAGTCACAATTAACTAGAATCCTTTCTACAATCATATACTAACTTTTACAAGATTTCAGCAAGCTGGTTATGTTCAAGAACCAGGAAGGCATACACATCAATGATAACTCCATGGAAGGGATGTCTAATTATACCTGTCCGTGAGTGCGAGAAAGCATGGGTATTGAGGCATTATCCTTAGCCAAGTTACTAATGGCTTCTATCAATTGATCCATAACCGGAAAGACAACATCATCCATTGCATGTTTCAGCATTAACCCGTGAGCAAGATTGTTGATATCCTCAGATGTGCAAGCAAAGTGAAAAAATTCAATCACCTAAGCTCAGAAAAGCAAGAAAGGGAAAAATTAAGCATTCCTCATACCGCAATAAAATAAAAAGAGTTGTAAATTGTACGTTACAGTTATTCAAGTATCTCAACCTGAGAAATCTCCGGCTCTGATTGGCATTTCTTTTTCAAGAAATACTCAACTGCTTTTACATCGTGATTTGTCACTCTCTCAATGCTCTTGACTTCTAAAGCATCATCCAAACCAAACCCATCAACTAAATTTTTCAAGAACCTCACAGCATTATCACTAAGCTGTGGGACCTCATGGACTTGAGGAATTTGAGAAAGCTTCAATAACCATTCAACCTGAAATAAAATGTTTATCTTCTTGAGATTAAAAAATTTAAGCCCATTTAAAACATTATAATATAAATGAAGAAAAGAAAAGAATAAGGTTACCTCGACAAGAACACGATAATAGATGAGACCATATTCGCTCAAAAAAGGAGATAAATCTTTCACTTTGTTCCAATAGCGACCATCCAAAGGAGACAAAGCGGTTAAATTGGAAAGCTCAAAATCAGGAGCCTTGCTTCCAGACATCTGATATTATCAATTCAAAAATTAAAATGTTTACTTTTATTTAAAGAAAATGATGAAAGAAGAGTTGAAAATAGAGTTACCAGAGGAGCGTGGTCTTTGAGAGTGGATTGGGTGGTGGAGAAGTGAAGAGAGGCATTCGGAGGCTTATTGGTACTGAAAAAGTTCAACTTCAGGAGCCCCGGTGGCGGCGGTAGTGTCGCTGTGCGGGGAGTGAAAGGTGAGAAATGGCGGCTACTCAAAACCCTAGAGGAATAGGAGGGAGAAGCTGCTGCAGCTGCAAACTCCATTGCAAGCGCGAGAAAGATAGGTCCAGTTCAACCAAAAAAAGAAAGCCAGATAGAATTCGGGGTTATAGAAATCGCGGTTCCTTAATTATTAAAATATTTCATTTTAGGGAAAGGTTTAATTTTATCACCAAAGTATCTTCTTTCTTACAAATACACCTCTAATAAATTTTTCTTTACGATTTCACCACTCAATTTTTTTTGGTTTATCAAATATGCCACCAATGTGTTTTTTTTCTGAAAATGAGACTTGAATCTAATATTTTCAAGCATCATGTGCATTAGCTTTAAAATATATATATAACGATTCTTTTTATCTTCATTTTTTGAATCACTTTATTTTTTGTCAAATTACATAAAAAGAATATGTACGATTTTCATTAGAGAAATTGAAAGTTTGGATTTATTAACATTAATGGAGTTAATTCATATGAACTCGAGTCCTACTAGTACTTTGAAGGATTTTATTAACAACACGTCGATCAATTTAAACTTTCAACTCCTCCAGAACTTTTTGAGTTTGGTAGGTTAATTAGAAAACTTTCGCTTTCTTAATGATTCTGTGAAAACACTCATACTTGAATATTGTGCGGTTGAAAAATAAATTCAACATTGCAATGCATAAATTAACTCAATTTGTGCGAACCTAATCATACTAGCAACTTGTGCCTAATCAACTTAGTCGATTTCAAGCTAAAAAAAAATTCAATCTCAAAAACCTAACTCTTTTGTGAACAATTTAATTAGTGACCTAATTAATTGAAATGAATAAAGATGGAAAATTGTGTTTTTAGTTAGACAATTAAAGCTTCATAACTTTTAATTACCTAGTAATTCAAAACTACAACCAAAACTAAAGATAACTCCTCCAATAAAATTGTATCCACAGAAAATGGATGTCTTAAGAGCTGAATAGTGACCCGTTTGACCCGTCCAACCCGTCAATTTAACTGACCCGTAAAAAAAAAGGCAGACGGGTGCAAGTCTAACCTATTAAACCCATGGATATACTCGACCCATCACTATATACCAATTACCCATTATATATAAACTTATTATACCCAATTACCCATTACCCATCCTTATAAACTCATTTTGCAAACTTATTTTAGTTGTTTATTTTGTTGAATGGTGATGAACTGATCAAGAATACATTGTAAAAGACTTAATTAAGATACTATTTGCATAATTGTTTGTTGAATTCAATTTAATAGGCTATTAACAAGTGAATGTGTGTTCATTGTTATGTCCGTTAACTCGTCGATCCGATTACCCGCAATTTTTCACTCATGGGTATAGGTGGATTTGTAAGAATTTTAACTGATTTGCTCGTCAATTGTCTAGTAGGCGGGTTAAGTGTTGGGTCATGCTTTTAAAAAAATCGAGTAGACGGGTTGGGTGTCGAGTTTTACTCAAACTCGACTCATGCTCATCCCTAGTCTTAGCTCCTTTAAATAAAATTAGGGTTTACAAAAGACTCCTAGAGAAACACCCTAACTCGACTAAAGCTAGCACCAACCAAAGTGCACAAGCTGTTTCCTAGTCCAACCACGAGTAGGATTTGTCAAGTCCTTATTGATCGGAGACTAATAGGACTTTGAATATCAAATCTTATATATGACTCTATGGACTAATAAACATAAATAAATATCTATAATTTATTTAATTAAATAAAGGGGTAATGTCAAACCCAAATGCTCTCTGAATAAAAAAAATGTTGATTTCAATACATAAATTTTACGAGGAATACAATCTCCCCTCTTCCATCCAAATTTTGGTTCAAAATAACGGATGAAATAATATTTTTAAAAAAAATCAAAAAATGATATGATCTTTATAAAAAAATATAAAAATAATTTTACAAAAATATTAAAAAAAATCAGTTATCTACTTCTGGTTCCAACAATTCTAGATTCATATAAACAAGATCATTTTGAGCTTCGCAACCTCCTCCTCCTCTTCCTTCTTTATCGCTGCAACTTCAAACTTTGATGAAAGGAGGTGGGGGTTGCATTTCCGGTACAATTCGTGCACTGAAATAGAATTTTTTTTCTAAAAGTATTTGAGTTTAACTGAAAGATCAAGAGAGATAAAGTTACCGTTGAATTAAATAATGATCTCGATTTAATTATTCTAAGCTGCATGAAACTCGACTATACACAAATACAAACATAAGTACATGAACTTGATTATTTGATTGGTGGTAAATGTATTACGAGAAATTCAAATCTAGGTTCGAATCTCACATCCTACTATTAAAAAAACACAAATAGTAACCAACCTTACTTGCTTCTCTTTCAAGATAGTTTCTTTTATGCTTTGCTTACATCCAAGTTCATTGTATACCAATATTGAAAGCCTTTCATTGAAACTTTTTAATTTTTACTTCTTCATTCAATCATTAATCCATGAGATATAAAAATGCTCTTTGAATCGTGTAACTAACTATTATAAAAATATTAACAAATATAAAACTTTTAAGAATCTATTATTAAAAAAATTCCAAATTTTGGGAGAGCATGGTCTCCCCTGCACCAAGGATGATACTAAGAGGTGTGAGAGAGAGTAACTGATAGAAAAAGAAATGTGAGGGCTAAATTGAAGATTTTGTACAAACAAAAGGGCCAAAATGGGCGGTTTTCTCTATAAGTAAAGGGATGAAACTTAATCAGTTACGAAAATGTATCATTAATTAACTGCCGTCCAAACACAGTGTAGCTAGCTTTCCTGCTCTCTCCATCACTCAAACTCCAAAACCCACACACCCCGTCGTTCTCCCCAAAACCCCAATAGCACGCACAGCTCATCCTCCCCGTTCGCCGCCTCCTCCACCGTCGCCGCTCCCCCTCCTCCTCCCGCGCTCCTCCTTCATTCTTCGTGAGCCGACGCGTTTTCCCCCAATCGAGTGTCACTCTCAAAAGTAACATTTTCCCAATTCCTTTTTGGCAACCAGAGCACAGGCCTCCCTGATAGCACAAGCTTCTGCAGTAGCAATAGAATAAGCTTCTGCAACCGTCCAGGAATTCACCACTCGAATTTCTGACCACCGCAGTCCTATCCCTTTTTGCATCTGAGTCTTCCCGCCCACAAAAATCACTGTTACATTTTAGCTTGCCCTTGTCTTTTAGCTAGGTTTACACTTCTGGGGTTTGATAAGTGGTCTCAGCTTCTCACCGACTCCGGAGAGGAAAAAATCGAGAATGGCTTATCTTCAGTATGGCAGGACTGCTATTCGCCAAATTGTTACACAAAATAGTTGTCAAAGCTCCGGTGGTGCTATACATCCACTGCTATATGCTTGTCAAGGAGTTCGATATCGGAAATTGGAAGCTATTCTCACAACGGTAACTATAACTTGCGGTTTTGGACTGCCCATTTTGTTCATTTGTTCCTAAGTTTTCCCTTTTGCTGATTTTTTGTGCATTTCTAGAACATAGAGAAGCTTGGGAAAGCTGGTGAGACAGTGAAGGTCGCTCCTGGGTATTTTCGCAACCATCTCATGCCCAAATTGTTAGCAGTGCCTAATATTGACAAGTTCGCTTATCTCATCAGGGAGCAACGCAAGGTTTCTGCTTTCCGAAAATTTGATTGTTGTCAATTCATGGATTCTTTTGTGACTGTCTTCTAATTTGCACCATTGATTTTGTTTGGATTAGATTTACCAACATGAGGAAGAGGAGGAGGTTAAAGTAGTTAAAGAAACCAAGGAAGATAAGATGAAACACTTTGAGATGGCTGCAAAATGCTTAGACAAATGCCAACTGGTATGTCTTCTTTGAAGCTCTTGATTATTTCCCACGAGCTTGATTACTAAAGTTGGTGTCTCTATTTTCTCTTTAGATAGTCTGTTGGGTCTATGACAATTCATTAATTGTTCCTTATCTGTCTATATACAACATGACTAAACTATCTGATGTACGATATCATTATAGGCTATAAGGACTGGGATCGATGCTAAAAAATTCCGTGCACGTGCAACAAAAGACGAACCGATAGAAATTCTTTCACCAGTAACGAAGGAGGATATTGTAAAGGAGGTAATGCAATTTTTATCCTAATGGCTATTTCTTTTCACACATTCATAAAGATGTCTTTGTTGTTTATTACATCAAAAGAGCATACTCATCAGAAACTTTGGCGTGTGATGTAGGCTGCTATCTGTATCATATTTTAACTACCTGTAAACCTGTGAAACTGAAACATTGAAATCGTTATATTCTTGTAATTTTATGTTAACAAACTGTGTCAGAACCAGCATTTAGAATCCAGTTTACCTTTATCTATTTATTTATTTTAAAAAGGAATAAATTGATGAATGAATAAGTCAGGGTAAACTTACCCAATAGGTGAAGTGACCTTTGTTGCAAATATATACTGATTTTGCAATATAAACAATTTTTCAAACTAAACAATAGAACTCTTCTATGCTTATTTGCTACACAAAAGAATAGTTCTTTCCTGATTTCCCTTCTTTTACAAGTAGTGAGTTTGGGCACAAAACAAATCGACAAAAGAAGAACTGTTAATTTGCAAATATGAAGTTGGATAAGGTTTCCAATCCAGGAGATTTACTGGGTAGACCTGGCTCCTGGTAGTGTCAGTTAGCTCTCCTCGTGTAATTGTTAATTTCTTATTAGCTCTTAAATCAATGTAGACTTGGTCCCCATGAAAATAACTTTAACCAATCACATACAGTGGTGTAACTGATGTTGTTGTGAGCTAGTCTACCTGGCATAAATTCTTTTATTCCAATCCCCAATTCCTGCTGTGGAATCAGAATGCCTCTCCTTCCACCATTGTATAAAATTGGATTGCATGTTGGTCTCAAAAGACTAGAAGGCAGTTACATGCTTCGTAGTCATATCAATTTCAAGCTCAAATACTTGTCTTCTGCTACAAAGATCGAAGAATTGTCTTACATGTATTCTGTTTAGACCCAAGCGAGCAATGGGTTTCTTTGATAGATTACTTTTCAACTAAGAAGACATGTTGAATGAACTTAATTGTTCCCCTTAGTTGCCCTCCTTTTGTGCTGAGTGTGCTCAAAATGCCACTCAGCCAGGCCATAAAACTAAATCCAGACATTAATAAGAACCTACTATAATTTGTTTTTGTGGCTCTGCTTGCGCTCCATAGTTCTTAGGTGAATTGCCTATAAGATCAGGAATACCAGTTCCTGATTAGAGGTTGGCTTACATATGACTGCAAGCTGCAATCCAAATATCAACCATGTTATCGGACCTAGCAGGAGGTCAAATCCTACATGATTCCTGCATTATATCAATAATTTTTGTAATTTCTGGCATGCCAACATCACAACCTTTCTTTTTGCGATATTTTTCCAGTAGGCCATGAGGAAGCGACTTGCCTCCCCAAAGTAGGTAGAATGTCCATTATGTACTAGATGCTTGATTAATTATAAGCTACATTTCCTAGCTTTTAGAATTTTCCTTCACCCCCATTCGCATCCAGTGGAATAGCAGGGTCCGGATGCACTGTGATTTAAACAAAGGATAAGCCTAACAGACCCTCTGTGATAGAACTAGTGTTTAATTTCCATGCTAGGTTCCGGACAGGACTTTCCCCTGATGCATCCCCACCTTCCTGCCTTGACATAGAGTACCATCACCCCTAACCACTTTTTCTTTATCTTTTTTTTCTCCTTTTTGAATATCTGAATGTCTCATTGGAGACTGCCCTATCTTAATTCTTTTTATGCTGTATACATTCTGCCACAATTACTCCTGCTTTAAGTGTGGAATTATGCTTTGTTTTCCTCTTGTATTATCATGAATTGGATGATATTGTGGGTCATTCTTTTTTAGCAAAATGTAAAAGTAATATATATATACATTGATTTTGTGGTTGAATTTTTTTACCGTCAATGAGCTTGCCATTGTTCCCATCCCCTGCATGTTTGGTTTGGGTCTCATTGTAACACCAATGAAAAAACCAAATTATTTTTTCCCTTATATTTCATTGGTATTCTTTTTCCTTATATTTTCTTTTGAAGTAGCAATCTTTATATTAATGTGTACATTGATATATTTTTACACACAAGACCTCTATGCTTTGAAAAATAATATAGCTATAGTGACATTATGTACCTTGACTATTATAAAACTTGAAAGAAATCAGAGTTCTAAGTCATCACAAGATTTTATCAACAGCTTTGCTGTTTGCAAGGGACTGTGAGGTTCTCATGTTATTGTGGTTTCGGATTGTGTATATAAACTGCAGAAGTGGTCTAACTATTGGATTGTCGTGTTGACGAGTTTTCATATGACCTGTGGTTTCCAATAACTATTACAGTTTTGGGCTTGGCTTCAATAAGATACCAAGTGTGCTGGGGAACAAATGAAAGTAAAAGTACAAATGAAAAGCAGATAAGAACCAGTGGTTTGAATTAATGAATGTCAAAGTGATCCATCTCAGGGAAGTCTTTCACTTTGTGTATGCAGAGGCTTGATACTTCATCTCGGGGAGTCTTTCACCTTTTATATTGATGGTGGTGTCAATTTGGATTTGTCTTGATGGGCTATTATGTATTAGATCTAAAATTGTGGTTGGCAAATAGGACATGCAAGTTTCTACTGATGAAAAAACATTTGTAATCACTTTTTGTTATACATGGTTTCTGAACATCTCAGGTGGCGAGGCAACTCAACGTGCAGATCGAGCCTGAAAACCTTCATCTTCCATCACCTCTGACCACCTTTGGAGAGTTTGAGGTCCCACTGCGGTTGCCAAAGTCAATACCTTTGCCGGAGGGGAAGATTAACTGGACGCTTAAAGTGAAGATTCGGGGTAAATAAACAATGGAGTTCTATCCAAAATTGTAGTGAAGGTTTTGACGATGCTGTTACGGTTGTTATGGGATGATTCGTCGTCAATGAGCTCGTTACTCGGACTATTGAGATCTTCATTTTTCTCGTATTTTGGCCTTTATTAATCAGGTCCTCAAGAGTCAAAACGTTGTCAATAATCAATTCCTGCAAAAGAATATATGGGCGAAATTTTGATCACCAGTGTTCCCGCACATGTTCCTAGGATTCATGCGTTGTTTTGGTTTTGTTCTTAGCCGCTAATGTTGATGGTCGTAGTAGTTTGTCAGATGAATTCCAGATACTGTGGCAAATCGAGCCTCGGGTCTTACGAATTTTGCGCTAATTTTGAGATGGATCTAAATTTGTCTCATTTATTAAATGTGGACCATGGCGTAGACCCGATCCGACCAGTGAAAATTAGGCGGGTATTGAGGTTTAGACCTGGCTCAGACTCTTTGTTTTACTTTAGAAGACCAATGAAAAATTGTTGGCTTAAATTTGATTTTAGTCCCTACATTTAGGGATGATAATGAAGTGGATTGAGCCTATTCAAATTCTCATTCACCTTAATGCGGGTTTAGCTGTACTCGCATCCATATTTAAATGAAGTGGGTTTATAGTGAGAATATGTACCCGTAAATATATTTACGAATATTCACTTTTTTCTGCTCTTTTTAAATGTAACAAAACTCATACTAATGTCATTAGAAAAGATTAGTTTAATGGTGTACGAGTGAAAATAGAAAAAAGAGAGAATGAAATACAAGTTTTTATAAGCAACTCATACTAACACCTTACACTACTGTTCAGGATCATAGCTTATTTTTTTTTTCTTTCAAATTTTAACAAGAGGTGCGGGCTAAAATTGACATGTATAAATGAAATGAGAAAACACTAAATAAAGAAATCCTATTGCGGGTATACATGAGGGTTTGCTGTGGGTTTAGTGTATTCATACTCGCATTCACTTATAAAACCCGCACCCGCAAAAAACCCATAATATACGGGTAATATTCGCCCCGCATAGAGCGGGTACCTGCGAATATCCATACCTGCGAATCTAATTGCCATCCCTACCTACATTTTAGTGATATCGACCTGTTCGGCATGATATGGTAAAGATTTTTGTTGTGCGGTATTACCATTTATAAATTTATACTTTTAATATATTTATTATGTAAATTTAAAAAATAAAGACAAAAAAAATGTAGACATAGAGTGTCACAAATCAACCTTTTGTACCTAAAAAGATTGTGTTCGTGCGGCGTTCACATACTCTCGCTACGAGAACTACCTTTCGCACACCATATACTTGCGCCACAAAGGAGCATAAAGGTTAAAAACCATCTGGAGAAAGTATATGTTATCATAGGCACAATATTGAGTAATCATGTAGGCAATACAAGGCACAACAAGGATATCACATAGGCACGACAATCATGAAAAATATCTCTTTATTAAATAGACAAAATAGTAAAGGCAAGTCCAAAAGTAATGAACATGGGGGCTCCCTATACGGCCCTTCCAACGAATAACTAAACCCAAAAAATATAAGAGGCTGATTGTTCACTCCCCAACCTGATTACAAGTATTACAAAGTAATTAAGTTTTTGTTAAGGTTAAGCGGTTGTAGGCTGAACAATGCCTTGGACAAGTATAGACCTTAACACATACACACTAGTGACACCTCACCACAACCACATTTTCTTATAGAGTCCGATTATTTAATTTTAACCCTTTCTATTTTTTCTCCCATTCTCACTTCAAAACCCTCTTTCTTTCTTCACCAAATCGCCGAGCCTATAGTTTGATTTTGTATTCGGTAATACAAATATCGTACCGAAATTATTTCGGTAGTTTGACAATGCTACCAAAATAATACTCCCTCCGTAAATCTTTACATGTCGTTTTAGCCTCCAGCACAGAGATCAAGGTTGGGCTTCAATGGGCTGTGCAAAACCAATTCTGCCCCTCCAACATCTTCTTCTTGATCTCTCAATTCCCACGATCTCACACTCCTTGACATCCCATTCCTTCCCATTCCTTCCAATTCCACCAATCAAATACAGTTTCTCATTTCCAATTGCATCACTCACCACCAATCTAACAAAAGTAAGCTCCCCTGGCAATTCCACCCTTTGTTTTTCCCATTTCCCACTCTCCAAATCAAAGCAGAGTATGGAGAATGGCTCTGGAGTTGTAAAATACAACGACCCATTGAAGAATACAGCTTCCTCGTGATGATTGTCGCATAAGATTGGTTCAAAGAACTCAATTTTTTTCCAGGAATGGACTGTTGAATCGTAAACGAAAGCGAAATTTGATGAGAAATTGGAACAAAGCATGACGATTTTGTACCCAAATTGATTTGATACGAAAGTGAGTGACTCAAATGCAAATGAGTATGTTGGGAATTCAATGATTCTATATCTGTATTAAAATTGATGGTTGACAAGGAAGAGAAGGTTGAAATCGGGAGCA
Source organism: Viola pubescens var. scabriuscula (assembly GCA_002752925.1). NCBI lineage: Eukaryota > Viridiplantae > Streptophyta > Magnoliopsida > Malpighiales > Violaceae > Viola > Viola pubescens. The sequence goes on along the minus strand of NBIL01077410.1, from coordinate 1,811 downwards.
AGAGGGATGAAGGAAGAAAGAGGGAGCATCTGGCGTGTTTTTGAGAAAGAAATGAGGAAGGGGTATTGAGGTCAGGAAATGAATTTTTGGGCTTGGGAATGCGAGAACGACACCTATTGAATTCCAAGAAAAAAAAGGCTAAAACGTCATGTAAAGATTTACGGAGGGAGTAGATAGTATGATATGACATCTATTATTTCTAGTATGATATATCGAATACTAAATTTTTATAACCAAAATACTTCGATACTTCGATACTGACTGATGAACACTACTAATCAGCAGGCGTACACTCTCCCTTTTTAGCATAAAGTACCCACATATTAAAACAACGAGTCTCGTTATATCACAGTTTTCGGAATCGGATCGGACAACGAACCGGAAACGAAAATTTCATGGTTTGACCAGGTTAAACCGGATTGAACCATCAGACCATTTTAAACAAGACACAAATCAAACCGTTCAAATTTTTATAATTAAATCGGATTGAACCGATTGGTTTTTAAATTCTGATGGGCCTTTGATGGGCTGNAAAAAAAAAAACTACTAAAACGACGTCGTTTTGGTGTTTCACATCGAACCAGTCGGTTCAATCGAGTTCGCTGGTTGTCAAAAAATCAGCTGGTTGGGACGGTTCAACCCGGTTCACATGCATTTCCGGTCTGATAGGCCGAATCGGACCGAAAAGTCAAAAAATTGGCCGGTCCGATCCGGTTTCAAAAATACTGCGCTATATAGATAACGAATACTGTTGTTTTTTTCCACATGTTACCAAGTTAGATATATATATAAAAGAAATACAAATATAGAAAATTAAATTTTTTATTTTATTTCCATTTTTCAAATTCAATTAACTAGCCTATCCAAAATAAAATAAAATCAATCAACTTGATAAACTTTTTATTACCAAAAAAATCTATTAACCTATAGTATCTTTGAAAGGTTGAATCATTGAGAGAGAAAAAAAGTATTATATTTTTTTTCAAAATAAAATAAAATATGATTGACAAAAGAAATTGAGCTTCTTTATAACAAGTGCTAATTTATCGGAGCAAAAGACTTGAAAAGAAGGTTATTAACAAGCTCAAATCCTCCTTGAGTCAACAATTTGAGATGAAAGATTTGAGGAATCTCGAATATTTTTTCAGCATCGAGGTACTAAATGCTCTAATGGTTATTTTTTATCTCAAACAAAATATGCATATGACCTGTTGTCTCGAGCTGACATTTCTGATAGCAAAATTGTAGATACTCCTCTTGAATCCAACATCAAATTTCACCCAAATGATGGAGAACTTCTTTCTAATGTCACCCTCTATCGCCAATTTGTTGGAAGTCTCATCTACCTTACAGTCACTCGTCTCGATATTTCTTATGTCGTGCTCCTTCTCAGTCAGTTTATGGTCACTCCTCGATCTGGTCACTTTGCCGCTGTATTTCGCATCTTACGCTATGTCAAAGGCACCATTTTTCATGGCCTTCATTTCTCATCTCACTCTACCTTGCAGTTGCAAGCCTGCTCTGATGCTGATTGGGCAGATGATCCAACTGATCGACGATCCACTATTGGATATTGTTTCTTTCTTGGTGACTCACTCATATCATGGCATAGTAAGAAACAAATAGGTTTTGTTCGCTCTAGTACTGAAGCCGAATATCGAGCACTTGCAGACACCACATCCCAATTGATTTGGCTTTGATGTCTCTTAGTTGATATGAGAGTTCCTCAATCTCAAACTACTCCTCTTTACTGTGATAGTCAAAGTGCAATCCAGATCACTTATAATGATGTCTTTCATGAAAGGACAAAA
>NBIL01077377.1:0-19883 GCA_002752925.1 Viola pubescens var. scabriuscula | reverse complement strand
GGTGATCTCTTTTTTTTTTTTCCAGGTTTCGTAGCATGTTAGCAAAAGAAAAAGAAGTGGTTTTGTAGCATCCTATGAGATAACTTTTTTGAATTTGTCCTGAAGAGCCGTGGAATTAGACTATACGCGTGTATATATCATGCATTATCCTTGATGATTGTTAGAAAGAATCTACCCAAGTCTTCGTAGAAAATCAAATCGTTGCGTTGTAAAAAATAATTAATATCTCTAACATGATTCTTTTTATAGACGAGACTTGCATTTTGGAAATATTCTGAGTCTTAGTCTGTCTTTGTCTTTTACTTAAAAAACAAAAATAATTTTGCTTGAGTGGGCTATCATGTTCTCCATGCAAGAGAGCAAATTTCATTGAATATGTTATATATGCACAACAAAGATCATGAAGTATATTTTAATTCTTATTATTGTCCTACAATCTTATTTTAATACGGACAAACAAAAAACATGGTTTAATTAATTAATTATTTCTTCTTTTTTCTTGTGGGTTTTTTGGGTTACTCGATCGGCTTATTTTATTTTGAGATGTGTGACAGTGTGCATGGAGTAGTTGCTTCCGTAAGAGAGCACTGACTTATTTGATTAGGATATATAGTTCGGTTATATGTATAATAATTAATATTATTTTATATTATTGAGAACATAGAAAATCATTTGGGTGGAGAGACAGAGATTTGTATTGATTAAGCCATTAAATAATGTACAATAATATATTTTAACATAAAGGAATGAATATCATTATAAGTTTAATAAATAAAAGAATATAATGACATTGTGGTCGGGTGTGATTGAGTGGTAAAAAATTCATTCGTTCTTAATCGAGTACGAATTTGAGTTATGAAGCTAAACTGAAGAGCCCGTTAGAATGTCATGGGCTTTGTTGGTATATTACGTGGGCTTCTTTCGGAATTAGGGAGCTTAAGCCCGTTAGAAGGTCAAACGAATTTAACTTTTTTTTTTTTTAGTCTTAATTAGTGTTTAATTTATTTTATTTTTTTCTTCATTAATTTGGATAAATGTTGGGTAACAACTTTTGAATGAGTTTTAATTTCCACCGCCACCTCCTACTGAAAGTTCTTGAAAAGGATTTAGAAAATGACCAGACTTCAATAATGCATTGCCATTAAATTATTCAAATACAGATTGGAATCTCTATTCCGATTGAAAGAAAAATCTCGCTAAATTGTCAAAAAAAATGAAAAAGAACAATAGAGTTGGAAAGGTCAATGTCAAAATAGAGATTGCAAAAAGTTCAATTCTAAGAATTTTATATATTGGGCTTACGCTAAGGCCTGGGCCACCCTGAGTGACGATAAGTTATATTCTCTGGACCCGTATTGTTTTGAGATTCTAAAGATATATATGATCCACTACTTATATGAGTAGAGTGTAAATAATTAGTTATGAAATAATAGGCGGAAAGTACCCATAATTTTTTCTGCGACGACACGAGACCCACCTTTTTTCCTTTGGGTTCGAGATTCTTCAGTTGTACTGAAAATGCCTCCTTTTAATTGATGTTGGTTAGCACTTCCTAATACCTATCTTTTCATCCTCATCTCACTGTTGTTGCATGATTGATGGAACCCATCTTCCTTCTACCACTTACCAAGAAAGCATATTATCTTCAAATTTGTACTTACGTGCATAGCCAAGTAAATGACTTGAATTGGAAAATACATTGTCACTTTCTTACGTTCGAAGGAAAGTGCAAAAAATCATGCATTACTTCCCCGACCTCAATATTGAAACCAAGAATAAACAGCGAGACTCGAGCTCGATACATTGTTCAACTTCCGTTTATTTGCAACATTTTAATTCCCTACGGTTCGGTTCTCTCAGAGATGTATAGATTTGAGAACAGCATGTTTCATCAAACATCAAATTCAACTTTTCCTCTGCGACATTAAATTCTGCGGGCAAAAATCTAGAGATACAAAGCTATTGAATTGTCTTCCGTCCATTCCCCTTCAAGACTTCAGAAAACAATCACATGAGAATACAGCATGTTAACTCATCACAAATCAGTAACCAGAATCAAAACCATCTCATGATGCTAGTTAGGTACAGAAATTTGCAACCAGTCAAAATCAGAGCACTCAGCTTGTCCTTATGCAAAGCAATCAATAAGCTCGAGCAACTGAGTTGCCTTTCGCTTACCTCGAGCAGTGCCATTCTCGGACAAGTCTTTAAGTGCATCCCTGACGCCACACCACAAGGCTTCTGATAGATACCGAGGAAATCCAGTAAAGACACCGAGAAGCACTGCCGCACTGTTCTCTTTATTACTGGGAGATCCATTCTTAACTAGCTCCACCAAATGTTGCACAGGATTGAGTGCTGCTATTGCAGCTCTTCCCTCCGGGTGGCCAGCCAAAATTGCCATAATGGCCAATGCCTCATCTACCAATTCGCTTCCAGGTTCTGTCAGCATTGTAACCAGCAGGGGCACCACTCCAGCCCTCACCGCCCGTGCTCTATTCCCTTGATAGATGCACAAACTAAAAAGAGCTGTCGCGGCATCCACCTTCCCCCTTCTGCTACCTTCACTCAACAGTGTTACCAGACCTGGAATCACTCCAGATTCACCAATGGCCACTTTGTGGCCATCCACTGTAGCCAGGCTGAAGAAAACAGCTGCTGCATTTTCTCTGGCTTCCATGCTCCCATTTTTCAGCACATGAAGGATACCAGGAATAACCCCAGAAGATATAATGCTTCCTTTGTTGCCTTCACTAATAGAGAGGTTCAACAAAGCAGTCACAGCATGCTCTTGGGTGAGTGTGTCATGTGTATAAAGAAGTTCCGCAAGGAGGGGGATAGCACCAGCTTCAGCAATGCAATCACGGAAATCTTTGCTGCTCTTGGCAAGACGGCGTAGCTCACCTGCACAAAGTCAAGATGGTTATGTTTATCGCACATGGAATCTCCAAGAATTCAACTCGTTATAGACTTACGGCACCGAGATTCTCGAAGATCCGGGAAAGAACACAATCAACAAAGAAAAGAGAATTAGAAGAGAAAAAAATGATCACTTTCCATACATCCAGTGATTCTTCTCTCAAAACATTACTATCGAGCTCATTCAAATGTGAAGATGAGATTTGTGACCCCCAGCAAGGATAACTATAAGACTTCAAATATAAATATTTCACACCTCATCTTGTTTTCAGCACATGAAAAATAAATAAACATCACCATCCTAACCTGCTGCAGATTGTTGATCCTCTATGACGCTGGATGTAAGCTTGTTGAGAACAGCATCAAGTTCCACAGCTTTAGCAGATCGACCAAAACCAACCTTACTTTGGCGTAAATTGCCAAATCTCCGTGGGGGCTCCACATTGTTGGTCTCACACCAGCTGGATATTAAACTACATAAAGCATGGTTCGGAATGAGAGTTGTGTTCAGCAGGACCTGTCGAGTCTTTGGACACGTACCATGCCCTGAATCTAGCCATTTCTTAATGCAAGTCCGGTCATAGGTCTACAAAATAAAGGCCCACTGGTGAGGAATTGAACAGTAAAAGGCACTACTCTTGACTGTTGTTGACGAGTTCATCACTGGCCAAGGGCAAGCAATAAGAGCATATGATTTAGTGTTACTGGGATGTTGTTGCATATCAACTGGTAAGGGCAAGCATAACCATGTATCAAGTAAAATGATCACATAATTTAGGAATCCACTAGGACCTTGATGCACAGTGTTCCTATAAACAGTCAATTGGTCATTATGCTGGCAACATTGTTCAAACTCTACTGCAAAACCAACACATAAGACACAGGATAAAGGCAGGAGTAATTTGGAAGAGAAGAACTGTTTTTCGAAACACACCTGTCCTGTGGCGATGATTACGGGATCTCTCATCACATCTAGCGATATGGGACAACGAAAATCTTCTGGTATTATTGACTTTGAAGATTGATAAGTGCATTGCTGGCCATAATAACCACCAGCGCGAGACTCAACATTCTCAGCCTGAAAAAGGTTGTCAATTATTTTAAGCAAGGTGAACATTTTCTCCCCATTTTCCCCCAGATCGCCATTACTAGCAACAGACATTTGGTGCAGAGCTAATGATTCTTTAACAACATCTTCCGCACCCATCAAATTTAGCTTCGCGCAAAATCCATGCAGAACAACCGGATCAACATCTACATTGTAAATATCACTTAATTCCTCATATAAATCTGGATCACAATTATCAACTCCTCCCTCGGCTACCCTCCGAAATTGTGAATGCAAAAGCTCAACCTAACACCAAATCAATGGAATTACATAAAAAAAAAACAACAATTGGTGAAGGGTGAGCTAGCAAATCTTCACACTTCAGTTAAACAACTGATCAAATTTAAGCAAGTAACATAACACACACCTATTCGCAGAATGGCATACCTGCTCTTTAACTTCCACTGAAACATCAAGTTTTTCATATGCAATTTCAGATAAAGCCCTCATAAAATCAACCGCCAGTCCATGAAACTTTGCCAATATCTGCTCCTTCTCCACCATCTACAGTATAATTAAATAATATCAGCACTGCAAAAAATGAATTAAATTAGTTAACTAATTAAAAAAGTACCAGGTATATTGCGCTGGCTTCGGCGACAAAAATGAGCAAATCTTTAGCTTTGAGCAGAGCTTCCAATAACGAAGCAAGAGCTTGTACAATTTCTTGGGAGATTCCTTCACTATCCATCTCTTCTAGATCCTCAAATAACGGCGTTAAAAGACGGAGCTTTCTGGACAAACGGCAGCATTGTTTCTTCATCACACATTTAAACGGCGTAACATCTCCAGTTTGCTTCAAAATCTTATTCAGTTTCGCAAACAATACCTTCGTCTCCTCCTCCATTACAAAAAAAGATTAGGGTTTTGAGAGCTAAATTTCGAAGAAATTGAGCTGGTTAGCTGAGGAAGCGAAGTATGAACTATATATACACTTGTGGAAAATGAAGAGGGCGGATTTTCTTTTTGGCGCTGTTGCGTATTAGTGGATATTTTATTGTTTTTCAACTTCAGCGCTGTTTCTTCATCACAGATGGATAATGGATTTAAGGTCTTGTCAAGCGAACTACACGTCGTTCTGCTTCGTTTAATTTTGAAATCCGACTTAATTTTTCGGGTCAAGTACGCTGCAAAAGGCCATGAATGATACACGGTGTTGTCATGGGCCCACTGCAAAGGCCATGAATGATACACGATGTTCAATTGCTCTACCAAAGACTTTAGGTCAATTCACACTAATCCTTCCATCTAAATTTTGGTCTACAAGATTATACTAATTATAATTAATCATTGCAAGGAATTTTTATTTAGTTAACACTAATTTATTTTAAAACAGTTTTTAATCGGTACGAGTATTATTTTATTTTAAACATAATAAAATATATTTCAACCAATCACAACAAACGAGAGATCCAATCATTAAAGGAGGAAAAATCAAACTTCAACTGTATGATATGATGGGGAAGAAATAAGTTTTTATTTTTATTTTGACCATTTAATTTATTAGCTGTGCATGGAAGAGTCCCGGACGACAGTGCAAGCACCGCCCGAAGCAAAAGAACTTCTTTTTATAATTTAAGAATCATTTGGATAATTAAACTATTATATGAACAAGTTTTTACCTTTACATAAACTATTTCACTAAGAAATTGTCAACATTAATTGCAAACCATGAGAATTACATGATCTAAATTCTTGGAAGATAACCCACTTTACCCACATATATTTGTTCAAACTTTATAACTCAACAGCAAACAATTGGTTCGATAGTTGCAAAAAAAGTAAATGAGAGTTATCCAACTATAATAATTGTTGCATTTTATATTTGAAACCTTGCCATACAAAATATCTCAGAAGTCATAGCATAGCATAGCAAGCAAATCCCAAACAAAGAGGTAAAAGCAAAATTATGGCGCTAAACCACCCAAACTCCCTAAGCTTAACTCACCAACCACTACTCTAGTGCGCTCTAAGCGGCCTCGGAGGAAAGAATGCCTTGTATGTTTGAAGGCATCAAGATGTTGAAACCATCAGCTGCAGTCGACACGATCATTCCGGGAATTTGACTGTGCCAATGAAGTTCTTTCAGATCCTTTTGTCCCTATTAAAAATTCAAAAAGAAGAGTTACAGCACTGACAATATAGTCTGATGGTAGGAACCGTATCCGAAAGTTTGAAAGAAAGAAAAACCTGATGAACGAATAGAAGCTGAGGGGGTATATCCGATGGAGCAGCTACTTCCTCTTTAGTTTTAGCTTTGAACTCTGCTTCCTCCTCTTCATCTCTCTCCAAAGAAAGATCCCATATCCTGGCAATTTCAAGATGGTTTAAGAATCATTTCAAAAAATAATCAATGAGTAATATAAAAAGCTTTTCCTACTGTCCATACTTACGTTAACTGATTGTCTGCTGATGAAACTGCCAATGTGGAGGCTTCATGTGGGCTCCATTCGATGGATGTAATAGGATGTTTATGGTACTCAAAATGTGCAACCAAAGAGTTACCTTCTTTCTGTTGACAAAAATAGATAAACACATAAGTAAATCACACTGGAAATAGAAAGCATGAACCTCAATCAATCAGTCCCACAAAAATAGCCTAATCAAGTTGTTTATAAACCATGAACACATACCATAAATCTGAGATCATGAATAGAAAATGTGCCATCATCACTCCCAGATGCGAGCATCATACTAGCCAACCTATGAAAAGTTAAACTTATAAGAGAGAAGCAGAAGCATACCAAAATAAAGGATAAACAATGAAACATCATGATTCTAATACCTGTTCCACGAGAGTACATTGACATCTGCATTATGTGCCTTAAAAGAAATTGCAGCTGACTTCCCTAAGCGGGAATCCCATATTGCAATAGTCCCATCCACAGAACAAGAGGCAAACACATGATCTTCTGTGGGGCTCCACTGTATGGACACAAGTTGGAACAACAAGACCATCGTAAGTTATCTAATTGTGCAAATTAAAACAAAGTCACTGTAAGTCATATACCTGTAGATCCTCTACACTTGCTGTATGCCCAACATATGGGGTAGGATCAACATTCCATGTGCCAGCAGATGTGGGCTCCCATAAATGAATACAATTCTTGCAGTCACCTTCAGAATATAAAGAACATTAGACAAGTTTAGTAGATAAGCATGTGACATTCCTGCAATGAAGGTAGAGAATGAGCAAAGGAAACAATAATACACAAAGATTGTATCATACAGTACCTGATACCAGCCTGCCAGCAACACGAGGATTCCAATCTAGAGCATAACCTTCATCTTTGTGCCCTCTAAACATAAATAACGGACTCTGTAGTAGAACTGGAGATTCTCCCTGGGCACCTTCAGTGTCTGACCCTTCCAAAGCACTCAGATGGCCACTAAAGTCCCATATCTGCAACAAAACATTGTAATATAATTAAGAGAAACTAGATCCTCAGCATCTAACCTAGTCTTGCACACTGGTCTGACAAGTCCAAACTCAGTTCTCACAATCTAACATCATTCCAAAATTGAAAATAAAGGTGGAGCTTGAGGAACTTGTTTTAATGGCTAGAAATTAAGACTAACCTGCACACAACCAATATCTGACCAAGATGCAGTTATATGAGGATTTTGTGACATTGCACGTATACGGTTAACACAGCCATGATGTGCTACCCTCCGCACCTGTGCACATAACCAAAAAAAGTGAAAATGGATACAAGGAATAAACTTTCGAGGAAGAGTACAATCATGAAAGTGAGGGAAAATATGTTGCCTGCAACTTTGGTAGTGAAGATCCACCATCCTCCTCCTCATCACTGTCATCACTATCACTATTTTCACTTTCCATGTCAGAACCAGAGGTAGTTTTAGGTACCAAATCACGTCTTTTTCCAGAAATCTTTGATACTTTAAATATTCCAATAGAGTTCGACTTAGCATCCTCTGCCTGTAAATAATGTTCAATAACCAAAAGAGACAGACATAAAAACATAGGAGGTGAGGTCATGAAAACATGCACAACATTTACCCCCTTAGATACTAGTAACTAGCATTGTGAATTCATCCAGTTGGATAAGCAAGGCTAAATGTAATAATTTGACAATAGTAATACAGTTTTTGTATATTTTGCAATGTTATATACTCTTTTAGAGCTTTACATAAACGACACAGAAGCCACCAAGTCCAAAATCTAATCTTAAACAAAACAATCATTTAATGTCTCAATTTTTTTTCAATTATGATTCCCATTACAACTGTTGATAATACAACACAAAAAGACCTGATAAACAAATATATGAAACAACTGCATTAACCTTACCTGTGTGCCGGTCACGAAATAGGCGGCATGGGGAAACTCAGTCCTAAGCAAGCCCAAAGAATCTCGCAGTATATCAAAACTGTCAAAACAAAATAGAAAAGAACCAATTACAGAAGTATCAAAGTACCTATCTCCTCTCCTTTACATTTGATACTACAAATCATCAAAGCTTAATTTCACCAAAAAGGGATTCTGGAGAATACAAAATGTAATGAATTTATAACCTTAAGCAAGGCCAGCCGATATGAAAGCCATGAAGACAATTATAGGCAGAAGGGTCCCAATCAAGAACCTCGCCATCCTCAAGCTTGTCAACTCCTGGTTGCCACACTTTAGTCGGCATCGATGATATTGATGATGAGGAAGATGACTCCCCTGTTTTCGAAACCTGAAAGCGGTTAAATTGCATAAGAATTAAGGCTAACAAACTGGAAACCAAAAACAAATTGTTGCAGAAATGACCTTGTTCTTCCTCTTCGCCTTCTTCGGATTCTTTTTAATGGTGCGACCCATTTTTTTGTTTTGTTTTCAGTTGATGAGGGTTTAGAAGAAGATGCGGAGAGTTTTAGAAAGCTAGGGTTTTAGTACACCGTTTCACAGATTTCTTTTTTCTTTTTTTTTGGGCTAAAAGGAAAAATGGGTTTATGTGTATTATGATATTTTCTGCCGATTCTTAAGAATGGGTTGGACGAGATTGATCATTTTATTATTTTCACACTTTTTATTTTAGTGTTAGCAAACTAAAACAATAAATTTCAACTAATTAGTGCATACACATAAGGTGATGAGTTCATTTTTGATATTCGGTAATGATAATTAATAAAATAGTTAATTTTAAAAGAGAATTTTAATTAAAAATAAGATTAAAATAAAGTGAGCCAATATCATGCAATAGAAGTAGTTAATAATTTTTTTAAATTTCCATAAAAATCCTTATTATTTTCATTGCCCTTTTCTTTAAAAAATAGTACATATCAGTACATTGTGTTTTGATTCTTAATTATTTCCCTTTCATTATTATGCATTCAACAGTGAACAAAAATGCTCAGTATGTTAAAAGTTGCAAACTTTTCCTCCTTTTTGCTATTATTATAAATAGACCCTAAGTGGGTAACAAAACAAGATCCAATCACCCAAGAACAGCAACAATCTCAACCTAGCTTTAGGATTATTTTCCGAGTGATGAAATCAGATAGAAAATAAGCCCCAAATCGGTTTTTTTTCAGTAATAATAGCATCGAATCAACTGGTACGGTCAGAATGAAGCATTGAGGTATTAGGTTATCTACTGCCACTTTTCAGAAAACATAAAAGCCACATCCATTAGCTAATAAACAACCTGACAAGTTCAAATTGTAAAAGATCTTTAAAACTTTAGAAACAACATTGTCTTACACCTTCCAATATTCTAACAAAACCAAAGATGGAAAACATAGTGCTACTGAATAACCTAAAGCAGCCAAAACGTAATCGATGCATGATGACAAGGCTTGGGTGTTCACTTCATTTTGCCCCAGCAGACCTGCATAATTTGAAAACAAGGCACCATCAATCACCAGCCATGAAGTACATATCCTACTATCAAATGATACAAACATCTCCCGTCCTTCTCAAAATATTCATACTTAGTACTACAGAGGCACAAACAGCGATTACAGAGAGATGACAAGCAAACAGTCTACTGGAGCAAACCACAACTCCCGTAACAGTAATAAGAATGACATTGTAATCTATTGGAGCAAACCCTTATTTTATCAGATATAATGTTGCATGATAATGGAGCAAATATATATCTCAAAATGCAGAGGTATAATGCCTAAAACCAAGTTTAGGAAAAAGAAACAAAAGAAACTTACTTGGACTTCCTGAGAATGTTGGTCATCTCATCTCTCTTCTTCTTTGCCCTCTTGTGAGTGCCCAACTTCCTCTTGGCCATTTTAAGAGCACGCTTGTCTTTACCGACCCTCAAAAGCTCAGTGATCCTCTTCTCATAAGGAGCAAAGCCAGCAACTTCCCTGATAAGGCTCTTCACAAAGAGCACCCTCTTGCTTGTTTTCTTCGAACCAAAACACAATCCAAGAAAAAACAAGTACAGTAAAAGGTATCACTTGCAACTCATATCCAAGGCTAAAACCCAAATCAAACTACAATGCTTCGTTCATATTTCCAAAATCTACATCTCAACTGTACAAATCCTAATATATACTAGTTTCTAAATCTTGACAAAACCCCAGATAACACAAGAACACAAGCTGAAATATGAAGGTAAGTATTCAAAAAAAACCCTACCCCTTTCCTTGCAGAAGGACGAGCAGCACTTTCACGCGGGGTAACGATATGGCCCTTGTTGGGCCCAATCATCAATCCACTCTTTGCCGTCTGAGGAGCCATTTCCTGCGAAATCAATTTTCATACATCAGAGATGATGATTCAAAAAGAAAAAAACTGCAATTAGAAATCGAGCTCTGATCCGACCTTCGATTAGTAAAGAGAAGAATGAGAAGAAACCGGAAACCATACCTTTGTCAGCTACGATGAACAAACGGCAGGAATGAGGACTTGACTCCTGAAAAGTGAAAACCTAGTGATTAAAGATGAATGGAACTGCGCCGTTTTGTGACATATAAAAATGGACGGGCCGTAGAGATGGGCCTTAATACTTATTCTACATACTTATTTTTAAACAGACTGGGCCTTAATCCCTGCAGTTTGACGACCTGCAGACAGACTTTCAGTTTCAGACCGAGAGAGACGGGACAACAACCAAGAAAAAAGTAGCCTTGTATTAAAAAAGTTGTAAAATATTATGAAAAAAAATGATAAATGGCTAATAATGAGATATTAAGCTAATAACGGATCTGAAAACGGTTGAATTACCGGCGTTCGACGGTGCAGGAAAAAAAAGTAGCGGTAAAAGGATGAAGGATTCAGGGAAGGAGGAGGGCTTGGTGCTCGCCGACGCCGGAAAGTGGAGGAGATGAATGATTGGCGGGGTTGTGGCTGATGGAGTGTGGTGGTCGGCGCTGGTATCGCCGGGATGGTGGTGGGAAACGAGGAAGAGAAGAGTAGGATGTTATGCGGTGGTGGTTGTGTTGAGGAGGACATTCAATTGTGTGGCGGGGATGATAAAAACGACAGCGTTTTTGTTGAGTTTTGGTCAAATTTTTTAAATCGATTTTGGAATTAAAATGGTATATAGACTAAGTGATTTTTTCAATGAATAAAATTAAAATCTGATAAGGTATTTACGTCTATGGGTAGGATGAGAGGAGTAAGAATAGTGAATACACAGATGAGGGTGTTAATAACACCATTTTTTACAGAGTTACTTCCCAAATGATGAGGTGAAAACCTGAAAAGGATTTTCCTCATTTACTGACAAAATCATCATTAAGGACGCATACTTTTAATAATGTCTGTTCTTTTATTCTTTTTACTGTTTCTTTCCTCTCTCTATAATTAGAAAACTGGAGATCAGTATGCTCATACACTGGAATACTCAAAGCACATTTTTAGGTCATTTACAACTGGGTCGCACATGCAACATTAAACCTGAATCACTGGGTATGCAGTACTGGTTGATTTTTTCCCACATGTCTTCTCCGTCTCTTTTCGAATAAAAGATTAATCTCTCACTTTAGTATCGCTGGATTTCAAGGAAATAACCCTCTTCCAATGCTGAATGATTAACATTATGACTCATTAATAAAATAGGTCGACATATTCAATAGAAAAGACCAGATCTTTTAATCTTAAATAAATTAATAGTTTAATGCTACTTCATATAATACTTTGAATTTTCTAATCACCTTCCTATTTATCCAAAAAGAAAAAGAAAAAGAAAAAAAGACGAGCGACCAGCAGACAGACTTTCAGACCGAGAGAGACACGGCAACAACCAAGAATCTTTTGAAGCACACGAACGAACTTAATTTACTACTCTAATCTGTATTTTTCTATTAATAGATAATTAATGTCATGACACCTCAAAAGGATACAAGAACAGACGAATAAGGCAAGATTAACGCAAGGGATTAGTGACTAGTGAGATTGCAGATCATTTTTCCTTTGCAATGGTGCGATTGTTTATCAGAAACCAAGAAAAAAAAACACAGAGGAATATAAAATTATTTAAGAAGTAATCATTCAATGAGTTGTCCACACAAACATGAAAACAGTAATGGGGTTCCATACCCATTCCCATGTTCTAATAACTCTGTGTTGGATCTTCTACCACTTTCTGTATCCGCGCCTGACTGAGGTGCAACCTCTCCGCCGACGAATAGAGAATTGAGATGTGAATTAGGCAGAACATGGGAGAAATCATCAGGACCATACAATGTTGTTGGGCTCGTATTTCTTCTGTTAGTGTTGGAAGCTCGTCTCTCTGCTTGAAGAAAGTGTCCGAGAGATTGCGCGTTGCTGTTTGTGTTAACAGCATCGGTGTTTAGCCTCGAGCATAGCGAGAACAACCAAGGTCTTGACTTGTAGTTCTTATGGTCTCTCAAGTTTTCTGCTGGTCTTCCCCTAGTTGATCTCCTTGAGAACTCCAGAATGCTTGAAACTCCAATGAGGCTACCAAGCGTAATGCTCTTGTCGTGGAAGAAGGATCCGGTAGACTGAAACCGATCACAAACGAATACTTATGAGTAAAATCAATAAATGCAGAAACTCTAAACACAGGAATTAGTGCTTAACTAGCCTTATCGATCCAACATGTGCAACTTCACTTAAGCATCCTAATTAAACTCAACTAACTCATGTAAATGGTCATCTTTGAAGCAGAAACAGCAACAAAATTGGAGATTAATAATTGCAAACCAATTGGAAATGTGTACAAATGTCACAAACCAAATCCAAAGTTATGGTTCTCATCATCTTTAGAGGCATGGATTTGAGTCCCCAAATGCAAAGCTAAAAGTAAATCCATCAAACAGTGGACATTTTGTCAATGTTGCCATCTCAATGAACAAAATTGGAAATGAGAAGCACAACATTGCATCATTTCTAAGCAGTACAAAAGATAAGAGAAGCACACTTTACAGTTAGCAATGGGACAAATTCATGGTCAAAAAAACCATTATCATGGGCCATGTGGAAAGGAGGAAAGTGGGTTTCAACTATTCCTTCTACACTGTGGACACAAAAAAACACTAATTAATTACACACAAATGCAGCTCATCAATAAAACAAGATATGAACTGTGAGCAGTTTTTTACAGAAACTTCTATGATCAATCATCCATTGGCTAGCTAGCCTTGAACCTAATTTGATACCTAATTAGGCACTTACTGGTGGTCCAAATTAGACCTTAGAGGGACAAAAATGGTTGTCTAGTCACAATGACAAAATGTCCCTTCACTGCAGCAGATCATAACCACAAATACCCCAAAAATCAAGAAACATCCCAAGAGAAAAAAACAAGAAAAGAAAAGAAGAAGCCATGTATTGCTTAAACTTAAAAGTTAAGACAATTGCATGATGGGTTTTCCATTTTTGTTGCTAAGAATAAAGGAAAGAAGATAGAGAAGTGACCTCTGTGTCAAGATCTGATGAAGAATCGGTGATGGAGCTGGGGGAGCCAGTAAGGAGAGTACTAAACGAAATTGATCCATTGAAATCCCGGTTGTTTCTCGCAAGCCCAACTCTTGCATTCAGCGGTCTTAAACCAAGAGGCCACCCACCATCTTCCTGCATTCCAATCAATGTTATTATATCAAATCAAAACCCATTAACGGATATAGAAATTAAACATATATATGCCGTCATAGCATTTTCTTTACCTGTTGAGCCATGACTGATTGATGTGGGAAGAGGAGGGGACTAGCTAGATACTCTCTCTACTTTCAATACAAGAACTGAATAGAGATTTTTGAACAAGAAGAAAGAAGGAGAAAAGAAAAGAAAAGATTAGGGAAAGTGGAGTGTGAAGGAAATGTGCATTAGTAAGTAAGCAACCAGAGGATAAAAACCAGAGAGTGAGAGTGACAGGTTACCATTTCTTGGCAGCATCTTTTGGGTCAGAGAAGAAGACTGCAGACAGAATAGATAGTAGAGAGAGGGAAAGGTTTGGGAATAATTCTTGTACGGTAGTGGTGAGGAGAAATGAAACAAGTGAAGAACCATGGAAGTAGGCCGATGAGAGTGAGGGACCCGACTACAAAAAGAGGCACCACGGCACCGTAGCAACTTTTCTTTTTCCCTCAAGTGACCATAATACCCCCAAACATTCTCTGAATTTCCCTAGCTGTTTCTCACCATCAGTCCAATTTATGCCTTTTGGAGTCTTTTTCTTGAGTTTCGATTGACCCAAATTAGAGGGGGATTATCAATTTTTTACCCAAATCATGCAACTTAAACAAAAACTAAAAAAAACATTTTTTTCAATGCTAATACGGAAATTATTTATGTAAGCAAAGTGTAAAATGTCTACATCTCTGATATTTTAGGTCTCTAGAGAAATGCATTGCGGTAAATCTCATCTTACATGCATTATTATGTTATTAACAGTCGTTAATGAAGTTAATCCATGAATGATTCATGCCCATGCCCAATTTTTCAACATTAAGCAGCACTGCAGCAGGCTTGGAATTCATTACTGCAAAAAAGGCACCAACTCTGCTGTCCTAAAGCACATGTGCTGCTACTATTTTAATAGAATGGTAGAGGGACAAAGTTTAAGGAATGAAGAAAAAGTAGTAAAATGTTGAGCTAACTTCGTTGCTTTTAAGGGAGCAACTTTTCCTTTTTCTGGTCCCCAGCAGCTTCTGTGTAAGGCTGTTGTAATTTAGTTTAAGCTCCTCCACTGGTGTGCCATCCACATCTCCAGAGCTAAAGAACAACAACAGGACTGCTGAAAAAGCCGAAAATAAAGGTAAATTTTTTCCACCTCCAGCATTACAACAATGATTTCACACAGGTAAGTAAGTAGGACCAATACAACACTCATCTCTCCTTTCTCCAGTTTTCTTTCTCTTTTGGAGAAGATTAACAAGTTATACTTTGTTACTGTATTTGAACCTAAAGGGAATAAACTCTACGAAGGAAACTTCTCAGCCTTCGGTACGAAGAGTGTCTGTTAGCAGCCAATGGTTTACTATAATCGTGCATTTTGAGTGAACTGAAAGGTCTTTGATAAGCAGTGTAAGAGAGAACACACTTTGGGAATTTCTCACTCCAGTTGGTTGCACTCTTCCAAGAAAATCCTGTAGACATGTAATGTAGATTTGCAGTTTCACCAGAATAACCACCCCAGTGTGACTACGTTTTTTGGTAAGATTGACTTGCACTAGGTCGATATTCCCCGATTCCAATAAGATCCTGCAAATGCGTAAAGAGAAATATGCTCATAGGCCAGAAAACCGCAATAGGATGCTATATTGCACAATGATGTTTTATAGATTTTTAGCAGGCAGCAGTGCACAATATAGATCAACAAATGGCGCATAAATAGGGAGCAAGTGAACAAGAATAAGGATTTGAGATTAAATCCTATGAGGTGAAAAACTAAAAAGGATTTGAGAGTAAAGTACCATGCTTCTAGCCATCAATTAACACAGGTTTAGATAATTAGAAACAATGTGATATGGAGCTACATAATGATACATGAAGTATGGAATGGACAAACATTTATATCTAAGGTTGTTGAGGAAGCTCAACAGCAGATAAACACATATCAAACAGAAGTTATATACTTATGGCCTTCTCAGCAGTCTTAATCAAGTTATGATAACAACAGATGGTTTATAACACATGGAACTTCTTGGACAACCAACATTATCAGTAAGCTTAAGTTTTGGGTCACAATGAAATGTCTTGCAAATTCTCAATTCCAGGAACATTCTCACTGACAGTTGATATAGGCTTATTTAACAGAAAAGTTAGAGCAGACTGTTGAAAAGAGTTGGAATCAACTACGCATTGGAGCAACTAAAGTGCACAGGATGACTAATGGCTAGAAATACGATAGTTCAAGCAGTTAGCAAATTTGTTTTCTATATAGGAATCTGCCAACTTCAGGCTAATGAAAATCAGCTCAATAATATATGGTATTGACTTAGGTTAAGTTAAATTCATGACAAAGGATCTGTTCTTACAGGCAGTAGTAAATGAACAAATCTTATTGAAGCTTAGAAGAAGCATATTAAAACTTGACCTCATCAGGTCAATTTCATCAAAGCTCATGAAATACAGTTATGTGCCAGAAAGCAGGTAAAACATAGCAATATCAATCAACAAGATGGAGCAAATTTGAAAAAAATCAATAGTGAGAAGGCACACATACTTGGCACGCCTTATTTTTTGCTCTAGTTTCTGCTGTACTAGGGATATCATGATTAGGTTTCAAGAATCTCTTCTCACGCCGCTCACACGATCCCCATCCATCAGAAAACCTACCACCCCTAATTACAGGAAAAAGAAAAATCTTGAGAAACACATGACATTAGAACTTGTCAATTTAAGAAACTAATACCAAAATACACATACTGCATATGTGCCCTAATCACAAATTCGGCACGCTGCACATTTCTATTCTCATCAAATTCAATAGTCTTGTCTTTGATTTCGTAGGAGATGCTGAAATAAAACGAGATCTTCCTCCAACCTAGAAAACAAGCATTCATCCCACATTAATCAAACAGTTCGCATCAGCATCTACATTAGTGTTGCAAAATTGAACCATAATTCCTTACCAGACTTTTTAATGTAAGGATTCCCGGAAATCATTGTAAAATCTGATTTCTCCAAAATCTGGCATTAATAAATAAATAGCGTCACATATTAGGAAAAGGGGAAAAAAACTGGTGAAGTCACTAAAAGTTTGGGTTGAATTAGATGCAATTACCGCCATAGCTGCATTTTGATAGTCTTTGAAGAGGGAAACCGAAGGAAACTTTCCATTCAAGCAATGCCTCACCACATCTTTCTGCTGGTAGCTCTGAGGAGACGCCTCACATTCATCGTTGAACCGACCAATCTGAGGTGACAGGTACGATTCTGGGGAGTAAAACGAAGTAGTGCTGGCGACCGGCGTCCGAACCACCGCGATAGGGCTAGTGATTTCGGAGCCACAAGGTCTGGCGATCTTCTGAGGCCGGCGATAGGGATCGTACGCCGGAGTATGGTGAGTGATGGCTTGGAACTTCCGTGTTTGTGGAAGTTTCGGAGGAGGAGAAGCGTGGGAGACAGGCGTGGGAGGGGATTGGTGGTTGGGATACCTGATGGCGAGGAGATTAGGGATTGGTTTGCGCGATTTGGAGGAGGAAAGGGAAGCCTCGGCGGAGTCGATTACGGCCCAAAGCGCGGCGTCGTCGAGATCTTTGTCGTCGATAGGGTAAGAGATCGGTGAGGTCATTTACGGATTAGGTAAGGGTTTGTTTGGAGAATCATGAATCGAGAGATGGAGTAGATCTGTGCAGAAAAGTTTAGCTGAGGAGAGTGAAGAAGAAGGAAGGAGAGACCGAGGACTTGCCCTCCTTAGCGTTCAGATACGAAATTCAAATTATGAATCGCTGGTGAGAAACGGCGGCGTTTTTGTTATGGACTAAGGCCTTTCATTTTCGGGCCCAAAACACATGGGCTACTTTTTCTCTCAGAAAAAAAAAATACTAAAAAAGGGGGAAAAAGAGAACAAGTATTCTATATTATCCTACGCCCGACCTGCTTATCCTACGCACCCTTAAGCTCTGCAGCTCCTCTGCCCAAACAGATTAAACGGAGTACTATCTCCATCATAATCGCAGCCAAGATCCACCGCTTCGACATTCTCAACATTCTCTCTCATCGCCGTCCCTAACACCTTCAGATCCTCCGCGGGCCAATCAAATTCCGTAACCTCCTCTCTCTTCTGCTTCCTGTTCTGCGAAGCGTCCTTCATTGCTCCGCCGATTTTGACGGAAATAGTAGCTAGAAGAACCGGATCCAAGTAATCTTCAAGCTTCCGCTTAGTCGTCACCACTCCTCCAGCTCTCGCTTCTGGTTTCAACTGAGAAGAAGTACCGCCGCGAACGAGCCTTTTTTGGATGTCGTAGGAGGAGGTGAGCGGAAGCGGAATGGTGGTAGCTTGTGCAGATTCTCCGTTTCTTTCAGTCATTACGGAATGAGAGAATATTGAAATTGAAATGAATCCTTAATAACAAAACGAAACTGTACCGGGGTGGGTTGTTTTGACAGTTAGTTAAGTAAGATTTCGTTGGTTGGATCCTGAAATTACCGAAAACTACTACCTGACGGTGTTAAAATTCAGTGAGATGAGGGGAAAAAGTGTCAATCTACTAACATTTCTTCTGTGCAAAATGAAGTGTTGAAGCATGAACTTAAAAACTACATCATGCTTCTTTGACTAATGCAAAAATGTGTATGTAATGTAATGTAATGACTCAAAAAAGGTGCGCCTGGCGGCCCATCCTACGAGGTACTCCGAAATTTTGATACGCCCTTATCTCACCTCCTAATGAAGCTGTGACAATCACCAAACCCCAAGCTGTTGCTTGGACAGTACTGTTCCCACTGTTCCCGTCGAACCATGACCAAGAGGACCAAGAAGAGGATGGAACGCCGCCAGCAGCAGAGATTGAAGAAGGATCAATGTGCCTTGTGGACTCCCCCGTCGAGGGATCTGAATTACCCACTGGAGACAGATCGTCCTCAGGAGTAGTAGGGGCTCTTTCTATATTAGGGATCTCCACTTTTTTCTTCGGAAGAGGTGGCAGTTGCTTTTTATTGTTTATAGGCGAATGATTGTCTTCTGTAGTTGGTGATTCATTCCCGCATGTTGGAAGATGCCTCTTACTACATGTGGATGTATCGTCTTTGGTTGGTGAGTTGCAGTTCGAAGGCAGTGGCGAAATTGGACGTTTTGAATGCCTTTTGGAGTTCACGTTCACAGATGGAGGATCACCCCTCACTGTACCAGGCCATGGGATTGCTACTGAAACATCTTTGCACTGGAAGTGCTCGTGTGATCGCGTATGAATCACAGTTTTGCTTTTCCCAGCACCTGGTTGTGGCTCTTCACGCTTCCAAACATACACATTGGAATCTTCACTAGCACAGATTACATATTTTCCATCCAAGCTGAAAGAAGCTGAGATTTGGCTACTTACATTTCTGAAGCCTGTAAACCATCAACAACTTTTATCATCATTCCGTAGACAGATTGTTTAAAAAGAAAATCCAGAATGTGGTGGAGGCAAGCACATGCTTTTGATCATTTGGGAGCATACCTCTAAATTTATGAACAACTTCAGTACCGTCCAATATGCGTATACGAGAATCAGCTGATGTAACAAGAATTTCAGAGGGATTGACTGGGGAAAACTGTTGGGATAAAAGCAAAGTCAATTTGAGTGTAATGTGCATATAATGTAAGCAAGAACTGGAAACTTAAGAGAATATTCTAAGGTGAAAATGAGAAAGGAATTATGGGAATTACCTGGAAACCAGTTATCTTTTTAACTTGCGCGCGCTTCCTATGAAGTATTGTAATATGTTCAGTTTGGTTCAATTTGCAATCTGTTCACCAAAGTAAAAATGTTTAGT
>NBIL01077373.1:0-11038 GCA_002752925.1 Viola pubescens var. scabriuscula | reverse complement strand
TTAATAACTTTTTTAATTTTGTTTTTAAAATGACGTCGTTTTAGGGAGGAAAATGTGTCTAACGGTAACTTTTTAACGGTGGCAAAGTTGGGAGTACGGAGGTCTAATTGACTAACGGTGGATAAGTTGGGGGCCAACATAAGTAACGGAGCAAGAAGTTGGGGGGTCAATTTGAAGAGGGTTTTAAGTTAGAGTCTGACTTAGGAGTGATAAAAAAAAGTTAGAGACTGATTTAAGTTCTTCCCTTATTTTTTATTTATTGTTATCAACTTTTTCAAATGATAAGTGTTTTTTCTTAAATCCCTAAGATCCTTGAAGGACTTTCCTGCTTGACATCAAACTTGTGAATGTCCTTTTAATTACCAGTGAATGCTCGGTTGTAGAGGATCAAATCATCAACTTTAATGAGTTTCTTTTGCTCTTGTTTATGTGGTATCAGGTCACTTTTCAAGGTCATTTTATAGTGATGTCCGTATGGAAATTTACAGAAGAGATCCAGAATGACCTTTACGAGCGCGTGGCCAAGCCTGCGACCAGTGCCAAGTGAGGGTGGCAGCTAAGGTAGGGGCCTTTGCCTATGGCCGTGCGATGGTGGCCTTAGCTCTCAGTCAAGCGATGACTTTGGTGAGATGCAGAGCTGCTTTGGGCTCGAGTCTCGGTCCATGATCTTAGCTTGAAGAATCATGATGGTTCTTTGTTGCTTGAACATCAAGACTCATTTTTCCATTGCTTCCTCCTTCTTTAGCTCTTATTGGATCAAAGAGGAAAGTCTTCCTTCTGTAACCTTGGCTTTGGTTCTACTCAACGGCCCTCTTGGAAGTGGGAGATCCGCATCTACATTTGTGCTTGTATCATCCCCTCCTCGTTCAAAAAGTTCGACCACGAATCCAAGCTCGCATCATCATCGCTTACATCATATAAAGAGAGATCATTACTACTGAACGATGCACGTGTATGGCTCATTTAGAAGATCAAGCTTATAAGCATTGTCATTTAGCTTCACAAGGATTTTCAGGTTGAAATGATGTAATAAAGTTTTAAATACGAATAAATCATACTTTTCAACTACAAAATTAGAGTAAAACTCACACTAGCAAGTAGCTAGGTATCTTAATGAGCTAAATTTAAAGTTTCAAATATATGAATTTTTGTTTTCACTAATATTGAACTTAAACCATTTAAAATTTATAAGAAAATCAAATGGATAAATTTATAAAAAATGAGTATAATCCAACTTTACCTGTTTAGTAATTGCATAAAATATCATGACTATACCCTTACTTAGGCTTTTAGGATCTTATTCCTCTCAGGCTCTTCCACTATGCACTCTCTTTATGGGTACTATTTGAAGACCTAAAAGACCCATATCTTGGGGGTTAATCAATACCGTATATCTAAATTAGTATGAATATACAACTTGGAATTCCAATTCCAATTCCAATTCCAATATATACTTGATATATACTTGATTGCTAAATTTATTTAGCATTTCATTTCCAATAAATTTAGTTGTTACTTCTCCCCATTATAAGTGGAAAACTTAAAAGGGGGTCAATTTTTACTCCTTTAACTTAAAAAGTTCCAATCCTTCCTAAAATTGGATGGACTTTTTAGGAGGAGGAAGAACGTTACCCTCAAACCAAACATAACCCTAGTTTTCCTTCTCAAACCCTTCCATAAAACGTTCCTTCTAAGCAGCATACTCCTCCAAATACAAGAAAAGTGTTGCTCATGATGCACATTTTGGGTTGTAACTTAAAATAGTTCCGAGAGGTTCTCGGCTATACTACCTCCCAAATATGCAACTTGTAGCGAAAAGGATTGAAGGAAGATAAAAAACGAAGAGAAGCTTTTGACCAAGTTATACTCGATTATTGTTGCATAGAATTTCATCTTTGTAAACCTGTAAACCACAAGTGTCTTGGATCCAAATCTTGTTCGCACCAAATCACCCAATAAAGAGAAGTTGTTTCCTATCCAAGTAATCAGTTCATGCATAAGAATCAAACAAGGGATGTTACTCACATGGCAACCTCACTGAAAAAGGAAAGAAAAATGCAACCGGCAGTGGATAGCAAGAGCGAGTAAACATAGCCTACTCAAATAACAATCCTATTACCTAAAACATCTTAGGTTAACATGCTGAGGTTGTTCAATGGGGAATATAAGTCACTATAGAAGATAATATTATCATCTAAAGCATTTCATTAGAGTCAAAAGGACCACAATCGTCACTAAATGCTGCCGACATCCATAAATTACCCCATTCTTCGAAAGCTGCAAAGCATCGAATAACCAACGATCTCATAACGTGAGAATATGCCTACATGCAAGTACAAATCACTTACCAACAGAGTCTAACGGAAAACATTAAGAAGCGAATGTGGCCACTACCCAAGAAAAAAAAGTTGAATCACAAGGCCAAAAAGTGTATGTACAGGTGCACCATTGAGAACTACCACATAGGACAAGGGAAAAAAGATTGCTTCAAGCCTTTGGGACACATCATAGGCACCTCCCCAGGCCTGATTCTGAAAAGCTTTTCCCTTAATAACCATGGAATTGAGCACGATGCTTAGCACTTGCATTCATCAGGGCTAAAAAATTCAAGTGAGCAAATGGTCAGTAAAAGACAGCTTCACTGAAAATTGCAACACAAACCTGGATGGAAGAAACTGAAAATTAGGCACATTAAGTTCGAGAAAATGCCACACAATTGAGTTTGAATCTGGAATCCAATACCTAAGCAGACAAGAAATTTATGCAGGACAAACAACAGCACCAAAGTATAGAGAACTAATAAACCACAGCAGACATGTTTGCTAGATATTTCTCTATAAAATCCCTCCCTTGTTTCACTTTTGCTAAAAAAATCAGAAATAGCATAATTAGTACTGTAGAAATTATTGGAATATATAAATGAATAACGCGTACAAAGAATTGTTGCCAGTCACAAGAACCAGCAGTTTCATGTCTTGGCATGTGCAAGGACAGTTGGTCTTCAAACCATGGCATTTAACTATCTATTAGTAGGGATGATAGATTTAACCATATGGTCTCCAACGCTAGCAGCTATGATCAGGAAAAGGTCTTTTTTTGGATTTCTTTCCAGTTTTGTAGAGGGGTGGGAGCAGTATCAGTAGTCCTCAACCAAAACCCAACCAAAGGGCAGGCACCCAAAAAACCATCCGACTTGCATCCTTCAGTTTTTTTAATATTACAATTATACCCACAAATATATATACTAATATTAAGTCAAAACCTAATCTTTTAAATTCAAATTCCAGTTGTCACTTTTCCCTTCTCCCTCCACTCTCATTTTCTCCTCCATCTCTAAATTCTCAATAAAAACTGCTTAAAGAGCCTGGTTAGTGGAGGAAGGGGACTTCTAGATGGCCATAAAAAATGAGGGTTGCACCACTCTCATTTGTTTGCACGGTATCATTTATCAGCTGTTCTTGGTGTTTGTAAGTTCAAAGCTTAAATTATAATGTTTTAGCTTACAGTTTTTGTATTCTGTTAAATTTGATTAATCACAGTTTACATGGTATAATTTCTTATTTGTTATTTGTGATTGTAAGTTCAAAGCTTGAACATTAAGATATGTGTTTCTACCTGCAACAGGCAAACAGTGTAATTACATTCATGCATCTATCATTAATTCATGAGTATTTGAAGATTTTCCGGAAAACAAAGAGAAGGGGGATAGATCTGGGATAGGCAGGGCATATTGCAGGGTTGGGTTATAAGTTCTGATCGTGGGAAAAACTGGGACAGTAAAGATTGAAGTTGGTAATGACAAAAAGGACTCCCACACAGCCAGTTGTCATCCCTATTTCCTAGAGTCAAATGCAGTCTGAGATTATATGGACACCAGAAATGTGTGCCTTTGTAAATGCTTTACTCTCCGATGAACTACAGCTGGAGTTAATGCGACAACTTACCAGTTTTCCTCACAGCAATTAGGGTAAATAATGATGAAATAGTGCTCCAAAAACGTTACAAGGTCTGAAATTATGCTTCCCATATCAAAACTCACAAGGAAAAAGTTTGTTTTTTATGAAAAAAAGTAGTAATGTGGAACTAATAATGAGTTTGGGACCATAATCATGGGGTCGAATATGCGAGATCTTGTAGCAATTACTAGTTAGTATTACACAGAGGAGATCAATTATCACAACAATACATTTAAATTTGACCCTTATAGGCAAACTGGGGATTTACCAACTAGATAAGATTGGTTCATGATCATGGGATCCTTATCAACTACTTGTGGTTACATAAGGATCTAAGAAACTTCATGATAAGAATATATTTTTCCCTATGTTTATGGCTTTATGCACAGAAATTTAGTAAAACAGAACTAACTCACCCACTAAGGAGAAATCAACAAAAACAATTTGAATCAAGCAAATTAAAACAAAAAAATTAATAAAGAAAAATAGCCCATGCAGACTACAGCAACATATTCAGAGAAAGAAAGCATTAATATGACAGAGAATATATATAGAAAACAAGGAGTGAGTGTGCAGCTATGGTATTAAGGCATCCTACATAGGTAGAAACATGATCATCACACCCACAAATGCTAAATAGGTGCCGAAGAATACAATGAAATAGTACTTAGCTGACCTTGAATAAGACAACACACCATGATGTTGCAACAATCATATTTTGTTTGATGCCATAAACTTGGGTTTTTTCTCTGCAGGCTTCAAAATCTGAAAAGAGCATATCAGATTTTCATCGACACTCATCATTGCACCAGCATTATCAAATTCACCACAATAGTTGGGAGCAGAAAAAATAGTAACAAGTTGTCTTTCTGCAAAGAATTCATATCCATCCTCCACAACCTAGAAGAAAGAAATCAAATTAGAGTTCGACAAGAAGATCATGGTTACTAAAACAAGACATTGTAGCTAAGTCAAGGTCAATAACCTGATGTGCACGACACACAAGGTCCAGGTCATGCTTTGCCAAGAACTCTGATACCTTATCCGGCCCAAATGTGTATGAAACCCCTCTATCATTCATTCCCCATCCTTTCACATCTCTACAAGGATCTGACCAGAGCAAATCACACAGCAAACCAGTGTCTGGAACAGGAGTTGGACGCGCCAAATTTCTGATTTGGTCCAAATTTGTCAGGTCAGGAGAGAGACCACCATGCATGCACAATATTTTGTCATCTATCAGAGCAGCAACAGGAAGGCAGTTGAAACAGTCAGTAAAGCATTTCCAAATCCTGACATTGAACCGCCGCTTGCATTCATCATAAAATCCATATATCCTATTTATAGAAGCGCATTCGTGGTTTCCTCTTAGGAGAAAGAAGTTCTCTGGATATTTAATCTTAAAGGCAAGCAATAGGCAAATTGTTTCCAAACTCTGTTTGCCACGATCAACATAGTCCCCGAGAAATAAATAATTAGCTTTGGGAGGAAAACCACCATACTCGAAAAGCCTCAACAAATCACTATATTGGCCGTGAATGTCACCTGCAACACAAATAAAGTCCTAACAACATCAGATAGGAAAAATCCACAATAATGACACTGAACTGAATGCACAATCACAACACCTGTTACCAGCAAACCACATTTTGAAAGTAGCAAATGTATAAATGCTTTTAGTCATTCAAATGTCAGTTATCAGTCAAAAGCCCAGGAATTCGAGAGATACTAGACCTTCACTAAAACCAGCAAACATATACTTTATTTACCAAAGACCCATTAAGGGAAAGCAGTGCTTGGCTGTCCAAGCTTCTAAGTTTCTATGTTTCAGCGCAAGCAACATCAGATATAAACAGCAACAGAAATTTCTCTGAACTGAGGATCCTAGGATTGCTCTTCAACAAAACAGAAACTATAGTATAAAGACAACAAAACAACCCAGAAAACAACAATGCAACAACCCGACAGAAGACACAACATATAACCGCGACAGAGATTTCACACCAAAGCACGGCAAAGTAATAACCTTTCAAAGGAAATGAAGGAATCTCCACAATCAATAACGCGTATTAGCGTAAAAAAGGAGTATAATGTAAAGGAAGTACCGCAAATCTTGATGGGTGCTTCAAGCTCCAGCAAATTAGGTTGTTGTAGAAAGATATCACGAGAAGCAACGCAAAGCTGTTTGATTTCAGCCTCAGAGAGCTGGACTTGCTTTCCTGGCCTAGCTGATCGGACTTCCGTTAACCTCTTGATTATGTCACCCAGTACGGCAGCATCCATCGCCGCCTGCCCTTGTGTAGCCATCGGATCGTTCTCTCCTCCTGCTTCTCTCTCTTCGGCCGTCAATAATAATAATTCTAATTTTACTATCGGAGCAGAAACCCTAACAATAGAAGGAAGAGTGTCTATATAGTCCCTACAAAATTCCCAAAATTATAACCACACAACACCTGACACCCTTTAGTAAAGTGATGAGTAGGCTACATTCATACATGTGTAAACAAACAAAATAATTTTCTAAATGGTTATTACTAGCAACACCCTCACAACTATTCTTCACTTGCAAAACGATCCCCTAATTAATTTGTTTTTTAACTTCACCCAGGAATCTCCTCCGCTGTTTTCCGTCCCTAACGCTAACCGACATGTTTAAATAATAATTTATAATATTAAAAATGTAAAATTAGGATTTTTTATTAAAAAAATCATAAAAAATTATAAAAAATCAAAAAATATTATAAAAGTACTTGTGTATGCCGCAAGGAAGAATGTGGGGCTTACTTTATTGACTAACAATCTTATCGTTTAACTTCGTAGTGCTTCTTCTCCTCATTTTTTTTAGTGACAATGTCCCTCTCCTTTTTATATTTTAAAATAATTTTCCTGTATTTTTTAATTTTTTATAATGTTTCAAATATTTAATTTTTTTGAATTTGTTATTTTTAATTTTTTTAATGTTTTTATTATATGTTTTCATATTTTTTTATAGTATTTTTTAATTTTTTGTACTTTTTAATTTTTTTATTTTTTAATAGTTTTTAGGTTTTTATTATAATTTTCTGGTTTTTTATAATTTTTTTCAAGTTTCCCTATTTTTATTGTTTCTATTATAATTATCTGATTTTTTTATATTCTTTTGAATTTTTATAACTTTTTGAATTTTTTATTTTTTCTGATTTTATGATTTTTTTTAAAAATATTATAAATTATTATTTTAATGTGCCATTAGGATTAAGGATGGAAAAACATCCGAAGGTGAGTTCCTTGCAAAAAAAAAAAATAGTTCACGATGTGAAATTTAAAGAACGTTAGTTGGGCACCTTTTAGCAGATACTATTAACCCTTTGTAAAAGTTACAAATTATATATTTCTATTTGTTAAAAAAATTTAAAATGTGTGAAAAAACTAAAAAATATGAAAAACATTTAACAATTATTGTGCCCTACAAAAAAAATATTTAATTTGCATTTTTTAGTATTTCTTTTTTTTATATTTTTTTATTCTTACGTGGGTTCTGATACATGTTTTCTCCAACTTTCATATATTTTTTTGCAT
Source organism: Viola pubescens var. scabriuscula (assembly GCA_002752925.1). Taxonomy (NCBI): domain Eukaryota; kingdom Viridiplantae; phylum Streptophyta; class Magnoliopsida; order Malpighiales; family Violaceae; genus Viola; species Viola pubescens. Next base: position 3,524 of record NBIL01077373.1, on the reverse strand, counting down.
TTTTTACCAATTTTTTAAAATTTAATATAAATATTAAAATTGTAACTTTTAAGAAACTACATGGTTAAAATTGTAAGTTTTAAAAGTATAAGGAGAAGAAATGATTTTTTTTCTACACTATAGTTTTTTTATGTACCTTACTCTCTTTTTTACAAAGTAAGGGAAGAAATTTGAAAGAGTGGTGAGAGGGTTTTATGTTGCCCGTTATTTCTTTCCAAATCCAAAAATAAAATAGAAAGACAACACTTAAATGGTCGGATAAATTTGTCAATTCTCATTAAATTAACCTATTTTTTTAATAAATATATATCTTCTTACGTAATAAAATAACTTAGAGATAACAGTTAGATCTGCTCTAATGGATACTCGCACCGTTCAGCCTTGTTAGGGCAGATATTTACCCGATTTGACAAGAACTTTTCTTATCGTAGGGATTATTTGTCCTAATATGACCGGGAAACTATTTCAAGCTCCGCCACTGTAAATAAGATTATTGTTTTCTATCAGAAATTATTCTACATTCTTGATTGAGTTTTTCTCATCTTTCTTCGTCACCATCTTTTAATCAATTTGATTCATTGACTCTATGTGTATGATCCTATATCACCATATGATATAAAAATCTAGCAATTTTTATATAAAAAATGTGATCTAGCAATTTTTATATAAAAAATGTGTTTGTTAAGGACGATACTCCTTTGGATTGCTCGGAAGATAAGTGGGAAAAAGACACTCCCATTCAAAAAAATTATAGGTTTGTTGAGGACAATACTTGTGGCACCCCGTCCCAGCTACTTGCTAATCAAACTACTGGAACGCCACCTAAACACTAGTTAAGGTGTCGGACGCGCCTCAACCTTGGATCAGTCCAGCTCTCATTCTACCCATGCAAGCTTAGTCAATTTTAGACTCAAGTTATAATTTTTAATTTGGAATCTAATGCTTTTAGAATCATCCAATTCATATAAGTGAATCATAAAAATGACTCAGAGACACTTTTATTGTTCACAAGAGACTTACAATAAACTCCCGACCCTTTGACTAACTAATATTTATGCACAACAGAAATTTACTACTCCCTCCGTTTATAATTAAACGTCGTTTTGGGTATTTTCACACATATTAAGGTAATGATTGGTTCGTAGAAATCGAGAAACTTTATGACTGTTGTACCCCTAGACTCTTAGTAAAATTTCAATGAATGCCATCAACTTTGGTTCAGCTCATGGAGGGTAGCTTGGCTTAAAAACGAAGCCTTCGGCTCCAAAATTTCAACATTTTGCTCGTATTTTAATATTTTTTCGTTCAAGCTTTTATCGGTTTTAAACGAGATTTCTCGGACCATAGTTTATTTTATTTTATTTCGTGTCATTTTATTTTATTCCGTTTTATTTCGTATTTTTAGTATTTTTTCGTTCGAGTTTCCATCGGGTTCAAACGAGATTTCTCGGACCATAGATCGAACCAGATAATAATAATAACACTCACCTCCATTTTTTCCCCTCTTTTCCTCACTCTCATCCTCCACCATCAGATCTCTTGACCTCAATGGCAGCAGCAGCACCATATCTATTTTCCTACGTAATTACCGTTATGCCATTATCATTAATTTGGTACAAGTTACTATTAATCTTCTTCTTCTTCCTCCCCCACTGCCATCTAACCAAACCAGCCATAAAATCAAATGAGAGGCGGAGGGCGAGGGCGAGAGCGAGGGTGAGAGGCGGAGGGCGAGACTGTTGATTCCCCCTCAAAAGCCTTCAGATTGCCAATCGTTTCCCTCAAGCAGCTGCGATGGTAGAGCCATGTCGAAGCCGTCATCGCCGACACAAAACGGATGCAAGGGCAGCATCGACATCTCCAATGTTGGTAGTCGGGAACGACATTTAATCTTGGACAAAAACGGAGCGCTAGAACGACATTTAATTATAAACAGAGGGAGTATCAAACACACTAATTTCACATTAGTAGAGGTTTATGTTACATCAAACTATACTATAATTTGCTAGGTAGTAATCTGAACACACATTCGTCTATTTACACAAAAAATCACTAACACCGCGTTAGTGCTTAACCCTCGCAAACACAGATGTACACACCCAGAAGCAAACGCTGCAGTGTACATCTATCACCATCCTCAAGACTTTGCCTTCTATAAGATTGGCAAGTAAAGCATGCCACACCATTAACAATCACCCCCATAATGGAGTGATCAACGGGATGGAGTACGACGATCACTTTACCTTCAGATACATGTTCAATCGAGGTGACTTTGTAGATTAGCACCCAACTCGTGGTCTAGAGGTAAAGGACATCCCCTAAGCCGTTGTACGTGTCGAGCACGACGACACCTACTCTAACCTCTCAGTATTATTTCCTGCAAAACCGAATCATAGACATACAAAAAAAAAAAACGAACTACTATGTGAGGAACTAGTGAGAAACTTCCATAAGACTTATATATTTGTTGTGATACATAATATCCATGCAATAACAACAGTAATTTACCTCACGCTCTTCTAATAAATTCATGTAATCTTGCGTGCACAAGTCACACACTTGGTGTTGCTTAAGCACACACTCTACAAACCAGAATTGTGTCATACTGCAGCAGACGGTGATACCATAAGTTACTTTCCATAAGTTATTCCCCATAACTTCTCTTAAACATGCACTTTGATTTGGTAGGATACCTTGCTAGTAAAACTAGCCATCATGAGTAGCGATCGGCCATGCAAATAGTACCATAATGATGTACCTTTCTCGTATCAAGTCTTGCACTTGATACCTCACTTTGTTGTCAAGAAATAACAACAACAAAGTGCTTGATCCATGAAAAACATATATAACAAACCATGATAACAAAGCTTTAATGGTAAAAATCTCATATTAGCTCGGTTTTTCTCCTAAATAATCACTCAAATAAGTATTCGGACTTCTTCTTTTGCAGCTTCTTCCTCTAGTTCTTCTTTTAACCTGCTAGCTCTTTCTCTTTCCTAAACTCTAAGATATTTTTAGTTAGAAAACTGAGATAAAATGAGTTGTTGGTTCGGTTTCCCTTGGATGACATGTTTTTATATTGGTTTTCACCCTTATCTTGTTAAGTAGGAGGTGACAACTCCTTATGCAAGATTTGGCATTCACCAACTGAATGTTTATAGCCTAATACTTATCCTAACACCTCATGCTTGTATTAATTTTATTTAGTTACTAAGTGATCGCCTGTCGAGAGCGTCAAAAATAGATGCTAATTATTGGTAAAAATAACTAGACAAAGTACAACTTATCACTGTCCACAATTAGTTTGTAGATATGGTAAGAGGATCGTCCACAGAGACTTCCAGGGAATTGTAGCTGGGTTTGACTTCCTTGTCACTGAAGTTGATGGTTGATGCCTGAAACTAAAACAAAACAAAGAAGGAAAATTGCTATAATAAAAAATAAGTTTGGTCAAGGGATTGGCCAAGCTCGGAAATCTGGGTAAAAGAAACTCAAGTATTTGGGGGATTCCTGGCAAGGGCAAT
>NBIL01077346.1:0-12471 GCA_002752925.1 Viola pubescens var. scabriuscula | reverse complement strand
TTTTTTCCTTTGATAGAATTGATTAAATTTGAATTATCTTTTTCTTAAGTTTACGGCCAGATTTTTTTAATCAATTTTTTTATTAATGTAGTTTTTGAAGTTTATTTATTGAGAGTTAAGCATATTCAAACGAAATTAATCTCATATCTAAAAAGAAAAAGAAAAAAATAATTTATTTGCCCTTACAATAATACCAAAGAATCAAAACTAAACCCTAAATTTCAAACCCTAAACTCCAAGTCTACGCCGTAAAGCATAAACCTCATACCCCAAATTCTAAACCCTAATTCCAAACCCTAAATCCTTTAATTGAGTTAATAACTTAATATGAACAAACGCCCGCACACTAGTGATATCTAAACAATAATTACAAGCGCGAGGGTGAATAAGTTCGTTAGTCTTTCTTTTTAGTTGCTGTGACTTGTGCCTACGAGGACTAAAGTACAAGGACTATACAATGAAGGGCTAAAGTTTAAAATATGGTAAACGTACAGTTCCCTGTTCTGCCTATATATATATACCGTCTCGTAAATGGCGTCTAGCTTGCTTCTACTGTTTGCCTGTTCGGTGTCTCCTTTACAAACCAGAAAACGGCCACGAGATCCATGTGGCGCACGGGTACCAAACTCGGCCTAGCAGCCACCGCTCTTTTGGCCGGCGGAGCCACGGCCACCGTCGCCACTTCTGAAGACCCAGCTACGACTCTCAAGGTTTACACCGCTGTTCCAGTGCGCCTTTCTCGCGACTCCATCACTGCTGCCTCCATTGCCTTAGGTAATATAAATCAAAGTTATTAAATTTGCATATGGAGTTTCGATATGTTTTCTCTCCTGCTCAATTTTCGTTCTGTATTAATTTATCAGGAAATGAATTTGTAATTAAATTAAATGGAGACAGTGCATTTTGAGTTTATCTGATGTACATTTGTATATTCTATGACTAGATTATGAGTACTCGCTGCTGGGATTGCCTGAAGGCAGTGTTGAGAGGTCAAAGGTCAAACATGAAGTTCACCTGAGGTCAGCTCGTAAGCTTCAAGAATTATGTTTCAGAAATGGTGGGATTTATATTAAGATAGGCCAACACATTGGGCAGCTGGTAAATCATTTTAGAATCAACTGTGTCTCTGTTCCTTGATTTATAGGTTTAGATTGTTTGTTGGGCTTTTAAGTAATTAACTGGCAATGGACATTGGATGTGTAATTCTTGTTTCTCGTGTAGGAGTATATAGTACCTCAGGAGTATGTGCAGACAATGAGGGAGTCCATGCTGAACAAATGTCCTGAATCATCGTATGATCAAGTGTGTGAGGTCTTCAAGAAAGAGCTTGGAGAGACACCTGATAAAGTATGTGTTATTGATCTGCTTTGTTCATAGAATGTCCTTTATTGCAGTTAGTGAGATAGTATGACCCAAATGCTTGAAGGTTGCTTGGTTTGGCCTCAGCTTGGTTATTTTTGTATTTATACTACGTAATTTGGATGGAGAGTTGTTTTCTTTGTACTTAATCAACTTCTTTTGTTTGCAGGTTTTTAAGCAATTCGATCCTGTTCCGATAGCAAGTGCCTCCCTTGCTCAAGTTCATGTTGCTGAGATGCCTGATGGACAAAAAGTCGCTGTCAAGGTTTTCATTTTTGTTATATGAGTCTACATAAGATTCACCTGTGCTACACGGAATCAGATTCTATCTGTGTGTGTTTGTTTGTTTGTTTTTTACATCCATAGAGAACAGTTTATGATGGTTTCATTTCATTCTAAAAATTTCTGACGACTCAGGTTCAGCACACTCATCTGACTGATACTGCGGCTGCAGATTATGCCACTGTGGAGCTCGTTGTGAATGCCATACACTGGTTTTTCCCTTCTTTTGATTACAGGTAGAGTGTTATTAATGGTTTCATGCTTACGGGTTAGTTACCTGAGTCTCCATTTTTTATAAGATGCCAGTGGTCACTGATCACAGTATGGATGTCGCATTATGACCGTGTATAATTTGTGGTCATTAGACCAAAACTTGGTTAAAAATTAAATGAGGATGCACATTTGTTCTTTTTGTATGTTTTGACGTCTTTTTCCTATCATTTTGTGAGTGGGTAAATTTTGATCTTGAACAGCTGGTGTTAATTGAGATTTCCTTGGCTTACAAGTGCAGATGGTTGGTTGATGAAGTCCGTGAAAGCATACCCAAGGCAAGTAGGTTTAACCTTTTGTATATATTTTTTCTTTTTCTTTTTCTTTTTTCATTTTCAAAGGAATTTTATGTACACAGTCCTATTGAAATTGCAAAAGCGACTTCCCCCATGCTTGTTATACCTTGCAATAGTCTGTTTATAGTTAACTACCAAAACTGATTGGTGTAAGTGCTATTCTTGGCATTGTTTACACGTCTTCCATTCATGCAACTGCTGGTAACTTGGAAACCTTCCCATTGACTTTGGATGGTTTACCAGCTCATGGTTAAATAGAAAAAGCAGGGATTTTATGTTGCTCAACTGTGAGCCTTTTGTTTGTTCTCGTAGATGCTAGAGAAGGAAATTTAAAGGTTTTTTGCAACATAGTTTTGTTCAAACTGGTTTTAATTTGTTTACAGGTGCAAAGCACTTTCAATATGGCCTCTGCTGATCATGATATTAAAATCTGATACCTCTTACATCTCTTATTGAATTTTAGGTCATAGTGCTACTGCTTGAAAAAACTGGAATAACAATAATGAGTTTAAGTATACTTGTTTTACTTTATTTGATTGCGGAAATGCAATGCTTTTCCATCAATTTTTTTCTATTACTAGTAATATAAATATTAGTAGCTTTACAAGCATCAAGGCTTTATGAACCTAACTAGTTTTTACAAAAAAAATAAAATAAAACAAATTTGTTAAAAGTCTTTTAGATAAAAAATTATTTTTTTCCAAGTATACATGTTGGTACAGCCACCTAATTATTGTGGCTAATTTAGTACCTACCTTTAACGGAATAATGCACTCCTTCCATTCCAAAATAAATGTGATATGGACTTTTTAATGAATGGTATGAGCAATTAGTGACTGAAGAAAGATAACATAGAATAGTAGATGACATCCATCTTTAATTTATTACCCTCTGTCATTAATCATATTGCTTTTAAGCAAGATCACTATGCATCTATTTTGAGATGAAGTAATGACTTTTGTAAAGCCAAACGTACATATTACCGACATAGACCTGCCTCATTTTAATAAAACTAGGACTTGCCAAGCCATTAGTTTTTAATCATACCAAAACTGCCTTATTATTATTGTTCATGTTTTTTTGTTGCAAAAAATGAAAAATTGATTGGCATTCTTGAGACGTAGATACATGTTTGATTTTGATTTTCGATGCATTGACATATGGATCTTGATTTTTGTTGGTTTTACATGTGATTTTCAGGAATTAGATTTTTTGGCCGAGGCCAAAAATAGTGAGAAGTGTTTGGAGAATTTCCGGAACTTGTCTCCTCATATTGCAGAATATGTTTATGCACCAAAGATCCATTGGAACTTAAGTACTTCCAAGTTACTAACTATGGAATTTATTGATGGTGTACAAGTGAATGATGTGAAGGCTATTCAAAGACTTGGAATTCAACCCAAAGAAGTTGCTACACTAGTAAGTTTGTGGCATGGATATTATATTGCTGAATTTATTTGTTAAATGACAGCATGGTGTTAAAGTTGGCATGTCTAGCATTTAGATAATTGCTGTCTATAGAGATTTCCCCCTTAGATTCTTTGCATGATGACATAGCATGATGGAGGGATCCTGGGAAGTGGTTCGCATATTCTAACTTTTTTTAAAGCAGTTATTTTTGATACACAGTCCCTCACTTTTGCTTTGTAGCCAGTAGTATCTTTTTCATTGACAGAATCTAGCATATTAATTTTGGGTGGAGAATTTACTTGTTGGGGGTATAAGATTAAGAACATGATTCAACATAAGAGGTGTGTATAAGCTACCCTGTTTGGGTTTATATTGAGGCATTTGGTAGTGGGTCTTGTTCAACTCCAAGTAACACCAAAAACAGTCGATGTGCCTTCACGCAGTCTATCATTTATAAGGTGTAGTAGTGTTGGAGAAGTAAGAGTGGCGATTGGTGATACATTAAAACTTTTTTATTATTATTAAAAAAAAAGGAATGAGTATCAAGCTTAGAACTTGGCAACATTAGCTTTTTGTAGGGTCTTGGGGTGGATTTTAATGTCAAGGAGTTTATGGATTTAGATTTACTGGTTAGGAATGATGTGCTTGTAATAAGGTTAAATTTATGTTAGAATAGGGACTGTTGTTCATAGGCTGGAACAGGTGCTGCAAAGCAGTGCAAGTTGAATAATTCAGAATTTTTTGATGGTTATAAAAGACTAACAAATAATAATAGATCTGCTGAAAAAAAGGACTAATATGACTTGAGACTCCTAACATAGACTAACATAAAGGATTTAAGACTTGGACCCATAGTAATGGCTTTTTCTTCTGCAGAGACTGAAAATCAAACCAAAAACCATTATTCCAGCATTTCAAGCAATAACTAGAGATTAGTAAAATACACTCGACCCTTAGAATAAACTAAATATAATTAAATAATTTACAAATAGGCTATTTAGCTTAAATGCTCTAGACTTCAATTCCTGTTCCACATAATTACCTTCTTCTTCATCATTGGTTACAATAGAAGTGGCATGAAAGCAGTACAGTCCTTTGGAATTCATTTTCAAAATTGTGATTTTTTCCCCAACTCTCCTTTCCTCATCTTTATCCTTACCCTTCTCAAGTCCTTGTATCATTAAAAATTGGTGGAAACTGAGATAAGTTTGTAAGGAACTCTAGAGGATTGAAGCAAATGTCTCAATGACTGAATTGTTCAGAAGAGAAATGTTGGTAAGGTTTGGCACTCAAAGAGAGGAATTGCGAGTATTGCTTGAAAAGATGGTAAATAAACAGAGATAAGAATTACCCCATGCTGAGACTCCACAACACAAGGATAAAGAACCATGGAAGGTCACTCAATGGATGTACAAAAGTTGATAAACTTAGAGGGACCCGATAATTTGAGACTCGTTTGAAGAATTGAGTAGAAGAAACTCTTTAAGTTTCCCTTTGACGAGACCATTACACGTGAATCCATTTATCTTTTGGTATAATTTTTTCAAGGATGATGATTAATGGGGTTAGTCTTTGTAATCTCTTTATTGTGTTCAAAATTTTCCTTTGCATATTGCAAAAAGTCTGGTTGCAATGGACCTCATTTGGTAAGAATTAATGGGGCTATTGGATCTGACAAAGGATTGTGGACAATATATTGTTGGCAATCGTAGTTGGTTTCACGCAGCCTTTTGTCATTATTGGTTTTGTTATCTGAGGAGTGCAACATTGGACACCAGCAAGGCTAGGATAGTGTGGTAGCTGATGCTTCGTCTATGATAATAGAAATATAGGAGACTTTAATTAATATCTCCTTGACAAGTATTGATATATTAATAGTTATCAAGTAGATATTGAGGCAGAGTCCGAAATCCTTTTTTTCCCGTTCTTCCTCCCTCTCCAGCCTTCATTTCATTAAGAACCAGTTCATCACAGAAAGCTTCTTTGAGCTATGTCGATTCTTAATTGGCAATGAAAAATCACCTCTAAGTTAACTTGAAGTTTTGTAATAAGTACCCTGCTAATTAAATACAAAAGAAAATCATTTGTTTCTATGAGTAACCCTTAACAAAACTTACTCTGTTTAAGTGCTTCAGAGAATCTAAAATAGAAAATCAAAGCTCAATATAGTTTCCTGATAATCTAGAATTAATAGAAATATGCCTGCATTGAAGCAATGAGTTGAAATGCATAGGCTTTGTTTCATTTATAACTGGCATCATTTTGAATCTTGGCCTCCAGTTGTCAAGTGCCATGTAGCAGAATGACATGTTTATCACTTGATGGTTGCTTTACTTGAGTGGTTGAACAAAGAATAGCTGGAATCTGTCTTCAAACTGGTTTTTGTATTTACATGGAATAACAAAGTCACTATGTTGAAACCTATCTGTAGCCAACCTCAAGTAGTAAAACTCACTTTGGTGAACAAATCTGATAATTACCATGGTAGAAGTAATGAAGAATGTTGAAATGGTTCCTTTTTGTTGTTGCATCATTTGGTACAGTTACTTTGGATGAGGCCTTTAGACATCTTTGCTGCTAAGTCTTTCTACTTTAGTTTCCTTGAACAAAAAGTAAGTTTGATATTTTCCATGCTGCAGCTTAGTCAAACGTTTGCTGAGATGATGTTCAAACATGGTTTTGTGCACTGTGATCCACATGCTGCAAATGTATTAGTTCGGCCTGTGCCTTCTGTTAAAAGGAGCATTTTAGGTGAGGACTTCCTTATGTTATACATTGTAATTCATAGTCTGCTAATCAATTTTCACTGGCAATGTTTGTTCGTACCTTATGTCATTGAATTATTCCAACCTATTAACAACACCACAGGCTTCTACCACTGACAGTAGGCCTGCAACCGAACATTTATTGTTGATATTTTTGGTCACAATTAGAATTGTGAAACTGGTGAGCAAAGTGGTCAATGGGTGAAAGTCAAGTTTTCATTTCAAATTTGAGATTTTTTAAGGACCTTTCTTTTTGGTGAAACTGAGACAATTGTAGAAGCGTCCATGGAAGAAACCTTGGAATTGGCACAAAATTTGAAAGAACTACAACTTGTAATCACGATAAAATTTCTAGCGCTATGTTATCTACACATTTAAAAGTCATTATAAAATTCTCACAGCATTGGTGCCGCTGTGTTAGTACCATAAGTTTTGGAATTTTAGTGCATGCTATTGAGCGAAGACACTAGGAAACGCCTGTTACCAAGTTTCTTTGGTTTGATCATTTTAAGCAACAAAAATCTTGTATGCTAGCTACTTTTACAGCAATGTTCCTGTTATGGCAAGTGAAACAATCAGCTAGGATCTAGTTAAGTAGAATAAAGATTCTCCTTAGATAATCTGATTAATTTAGTAGTACCTTAAGAGATCGGAGCTCTCACTAACGAGATCCAAGGTTTCAAGCTCCCTATGATGAGCTTGAGTGATTAGTCAAAATAAGTCGTTCTGGGAAAGGGAAGGGACAATTGGTTACTCTGGATTTTCCAGCTAACCGCCATCTGATAAGATCCTTGACACAAGATCATAGCAGTCCACATGTACTTATTGCAGTCCATATAATCCGTCTCCTTCTCCTCCTACTGTATTTCTATTCTCTCTTTTTTTTTTTATCATCTAAAAAGGTTGTGAAATATACCATAGATCTGTATACATTGTCAAGGTACCGCCGCACTCAACAGTCATATGGTCCAAGAAATAGTATTTATAATCATTAATCAAACTTTTAAGTGAAAAGCCTCTACGCTTGAAGCTTGCTTAGGCTCACACTACTTTGTGTTGAATTAATCTCTTCAATGCTTCTCATACACATTGACTAATTCAAATGAGTGTTTTAGAACATTCTCTATGTAACACTTTTTTAAAGCTTTGCCTAATTAATAGATCAATAAGATATAGTGTTTTTTTTTCAGGAAACTGTTGATGATTTGATGGTTTCCAAAGATACTGATGTTATCCCTTTTCGGCAGGCAAGAAAAAGCCACAATTGATACTCTTAGACCATGGTCTATATAAAGAACTTGACATGAGTACAAGATATAACTATGCTGCCCTCTGGAAGGTGTGTTGTCACTTCGCTAATATCTTTTTTCATGTGCTTAATTTTTCTCCATCAATTGGTTGGTTCTGTACTTTAAGTTGTTTTGTTTTTTGTTAGGCATTGGTGTTCTCTGATGCTAAGGCAATAAAGGAAAATAGTGTTAAATTGGGTGCGGGAGATGATCTATATGCATTGTTTGCTGGGATGCTTACCATGAGGCCCTGGAATAGGGTCATCGATCGAGCAGTTGATCATTTGGTCATAGAAGGCCATGACACTGACCGCTCTGAGCTACAGGTCTAACTATGCAATAATTAGTTCTTTAAGGTTAAGGATTTGTGCTATTAAAATAATGGATGGTGTGTGTTTTCTAATCTCTTTAAAATATCTACTTTTTCAGATGTATGCATCACAGTATTTCCCTCAGATATCAGAGCTTTTAAGTAGGCTGCCACGTGTAATTTTGCTAATGCTGAAGACAAATGATTGCTTACGAGCAGTAAACAAGGCTCTGGTATTTTATACTCTCCTGCCTCATGCTTGACTTATCTGTTTTTGTTCTAGGGGATTACAAATTAACTAGGGAAGTTCAGCAATAGGAGAAAAAGAAAAAAATAATGATCATGGAAGTGTGTTTTGGGAAGCTTAAGATATAATGCAGGGTATATCATCTCTGGCTGTCTGAGACTGAACAAAATATGAAACCACTTCAAGTAGAGTATGTTATGAATTATGATTGATGAAACCATCCTTTATTTTTCATGGGCACATCAGTCCCACAATCTCTGCTGGGTTTCACTCAACAATTTACCTCTTACAATTGTTAGTTATACAACATGGTGATAGAAGCACGTGAAAACTTCACTTTTAATTTTTAGCAGCATTATTTAAAATAGAAGAACTTTAGGAAGGAGCCATTGTCTTATGTGAGATTTGGCCTTTCATAAATACCATGCTACTGAAACAGAACTAAAAGTGTTAATTTGTTTGCATAATGTTAAAGACTTATGTCATTTTGTCACAGTTGCAGGGATCTTCTGTCGAGAATTTTTTCATCATAGGAAAAGTTTCCTCTGAGGCGGTTCTTGAAGCAAAGAAATCACAGAGTAAATCCTTCTTGAGTAGGCTACATGTATGGCTGGAATACATTTTATTGGAAGCTCGGCTCCTCGCGATGAAGATAACCTTGTGGCTCTTACAAACGAGGAGAGCGTTGGCTTCATGATAGGACCAACATCATAATCTCACTAGTTCTCACATTCTTTGTCTCTGTAGTTCCAATGATGTCTACTTCCAGGCATTTTGGACTCAGATGGACACACTATTGTTTTTTTAGAAAGAAAAGGATAATAATTAATTAATAAGTATCCGAAAGGGAGCATATGTATTATGTAACAGTAATTTATTCTTTCATCAGTGTCATAAGAGTGTGTTTGAGGAGTTAATTTCTCCTGCAACTCCCCCATCAATGGGGTATATGTATACGAACAGAATTTCGGACTAATTAAGGAATAGAGTTTGAATAATTCCTTTTATCTTAGAGGATTAGGTTTTGTCATAAACTCTCATGTCAGTTTACATGGATTACTGATTGGATGCAAGATAATGACTTTGTTGTTTCCATGTGGTTTTTACTCAAAGCAATAGGATGCCGGTCCATAAGTGAAGAGTGAAAGAGCTGAGGAGGACTGCCCACTGCCCCTGCATGCGTGCCCGCCCTAGTAAGGTAAACAACTGTATAGCTTTTTGGTTTCTACAATCTGTTTCAACTTTGTAGAAATAGAATCTGATTGGATGGTTGAATTGGAATTTTTGGAGACTAACTTTATAGAGGTCAGGACTTGTTATTTATTGCTCTGGTTAGTTAGGACTGGTAGGTTAGTTTTGTGCGTTGTGGACTGATATTTCAAATTCAATGCCATCTTTTCTGCAATAATACATAACAATACATGCTTTGGAGTTTTGGTTTGTACAAAAAAAACTCCTTTCATGAACATTCAAACTTGTGGGGGGGGGTGATGGGCTCCATTTCCGCAAACTGATGGGAACCAAAGGAAAGTTGGTTTTGGCAAGCACCTACCCTAACGTAGGACATTTGTTGGTTTGTAGGAAAGTTGGTCCTTGCTACTACTGACTACTACTTGCTTTTCCATAGTTTAATGTGGGAAAGTGAAGTTGGTTGCAGGATATTTTGGATAGTGCCCAGCCCAGTATAGGAAAGCTTGGTTGTAGGTAAAAAAAGGACTTGATTGTTTTTTCAAAATGGATTTTGAAGTAATTATACGAGTTAGTAATAGAGACATGCACCGAAAAAGAGAGACAGGGATGGAGCCTTTTTTTTATTTATTTTTTTCTTGGGTCCAATGATGGAGCTCTTCTCGTTTCTACGATTTGCAGCTATTAAATATTAAATGACAGGGAAAGGGCCTTTGTACAAAATGAATTGAAGATGGCGAACATCTCGAGGGATCATGGCACCGTGTGGGATCCTAAACCTATAGAATAAAAAATATTATCAACATATGTTTTCCATTTAACGATAATCATACGTATCAGTATAATTATTGATTTCGATTATAAATATATTTTAATAATAGTTTAAATTGATCAATCTAAAAATAACATGTTTTAAATTGATTGGATTGAATTCTTTAGTTTATGAAAATAAATAAAAAATAAAAAAAATACTAACTAATAGCATTGGAAATTGGAAATGAAAAATGGACAACTAAAAAGAAAAAGGCCAACAAAATCGGACAACTAAAAGAATACGAAGGAAGTACAGAAAAGGTGGTTCATCTGAGTAATTCGACACGTTTATCTCTTAACTAAGATTCTTTTTTTTTACGTGAAAATTATCTCATTTTATTCTTAAACGATACAAGTTTTAATCAACCTACAATTAAGGTAATAATTGATTACTGTTTTCAATGTGTTCTTATTAAATCAATATTAATTTAGATCCCTTCATATGTATGAAGAAATTAGAAAAATGATTTTTTTTCAATGACAACAAAAATAATTAGTACGTAATTTTATTTTATTTTTTTACTTATTTTTTTTTAGAAGGGAGGGAATATGGGTTTAGAGAAAAAATAATAAAAAAGAGTGAGGTAGAGGAGATTGGCAGGGGAGCTATAAATGGTCTGATTTATTTGGTACAACGTTTACCTGCATTCGCTCCTAACGCCTTAAAACCATGTAACCAAACTTTAGCATCTTCTCCCGACTTCCTGCAACATCATTTACTCGCCATTATCTCCCACCAATCACAACTCTCCACCTGTCCCGTCTGTCCCTACAAAAATATTTACTTCCTGTTATTGTTTCCAATGTTTTGGCCTCCTATTATTTCGTGCTTGTTGATACTGCTTTGGCTGAAGGCACCCCGTGATCCACTCTCCCTAACTAGTTTTCAACTCATTACTCACTACTCCTCTAAGGCACATTTTCAACTCACAAACATCCTGAAGCTTGCTTCAATTCAAAGTTTTCATACCACATTAATTTTCTTTAAATGAACAAAACCCTCATGATTTCATTTAGATAATTTACTACATGAGATGGCGCTGATTTTTTAGAAATTTAACCAATTTTCCGTTGAGTCATAGAAAAAAACACGACTTGCCACTACTAAAACAAAAAAAATATCTCAAATGAGTTAATAATATATATTTCACGTTTTTTTCTTCTTCGTTTCAAGAGTGTCAAGTCTCACGTTATTTGACACTCCCTCTCTTTTATAAAAAAATATCATGTAAGGGTGTATTTTTTTTCAAATAAAATGTCGTTTTATAAATTTATTAGGTGATTTGTAAATTATGTCGTTTCTTTAATAAAGAACTCTTAATACTCAATGACTAATTTTTAGTATAGCTAACTAAAGTTATTTAATATGGAGGAGAAAAATGATTACCTAATGTAAAAAATACTCTTAAAAATTGCGAATAATCATTACCTTAATTTTTGTAAAAATTGAGGTACTTAATAGAGATACTGATCACTTTGTGGTTGATATGCTCCTTAGGCGTTGCTCTTTAGCAGTGGATGGCATGACTATTGTGCACAATATTCAAGAAGAGCTTTCCTCGGTGAGTCTCTTTTGTATTGCGCATGTTTTTCAGGAAGCCAATTATGATATAGACCTCCTCTCTCACTTAGCATATTTTTATGATCCAATCGCTCATGTGTTAGAACATATTCCTTAAGGTATTGTTGTTTAGCTCGCTCATGATATAATTGGCTTGACATATCGGCACGGAGGGCGTTGGTTTTCCTCTTTTGGTGCTAGCCATCATTTATTTACCAAAAAATAAAGATAGTGATCATTTTTAATTGTCTTTTTGTCCAAAAATAATAGATAAAAGATTTTTTTTGCGTAGAATAAGTAATGACAACACCCGTACTATAATTTTCAAGATATCCTGAATGAAATGAAAGAGCACACCGGTTTCACATTTACTCTGATTTGCTCCCTCCCACGCATTTGAACCACCATCTTATTACCACAACAAACCACCTATGCGTCATTCATTGTTTCTTTACCTACAATATCTCTAGCAACACCTTCTGACTTTGTGCCTTTAGAGCTGTGCAAAAAAACCAAAAATCGGGAAACTGAACCGACCCGACCATAAACCGAACTGATTATCCGAACCAATAAAATGAAATTTTATCTAATTTGTAACCGAACTGAAATTGTTGTTTGTTATTTGATATTCGAACCGGGAAGTATAGAATAACTGATTACTCTAAACCAAACTGATTCAAA
>NBIL01077248.1:0-18157 GCA_002752925.1 Viola pubescens var. scabriuscula | reverse complement strand
TGTTTCAATTATCAGTTTTTTGAGGAAATGGTGGAAGGCAAATGAGATTTTTTGTGATTCTTTTTAAAGCTTTATGTTGATGATTAGCAATGATTAGGTAATGACACAAACCATAGGATTTCCTTAATGGAGACGTTACGATGTCAATAGATCAAGCCTTGCTTGACCCTGAAGCAATTGCAAATTTGATGTTTGGCCTCCACGTTTTGAGAAACATGAAAAGAAAAAGAAATAAAATAATAGCCTAGCAAACAACTTGATGTTCATGAGATGGGACCCGATTCCTACACGAATCACACCAAATATTTACCAACTCACTTCTTTACTGGCTTCGCCTTATGTTCAGGTGAAGTCCGCCCTAGGAATGGTGGTGTTAAACGCGAATAATCGATATTCGCTAATTTATAGATTATATTAAGTGTATATTGACTATAAATTACACGAAGACTTACCTAAAAAATAGAAAAACGACCAATAATTTGAACAATAAAAAAACGTTTAAAACGAGAAATAATATGGAACAAAAAGAATACTTTTTAAATTATTCCTCATCCTCGGGTTTTCTTAATAATTATTGTCCCCAATCAATTATTTCTCTCCCGAGTCTCGTAAATACTTTTATAGGTATGAATTTGATAGAAATGTTTTAAATATTTGGTATTTGATGCTTATCTACATTACTTTTAATTTTATGCAAATTTTGATGTTTTAAATAATAAGTTTTTTACCACTAATGGATAATGGGAGACTGCTATGCAACGTATGCGGTTACGGTGGTTGTAATTTTACGAAAATTTAAATAATTAATTTATAATTTGATCACACCACAACTATCCCTATTCGATATTAAAGAATAAAATACTTCTATTACGGGAAAAAAATGTAATTATTTTATATATAAATTGTTACTCAAAAGATGACGCTAACAAGGTTTTCAATTGTTTTTTTCTGCTTAGAAAATGTAAATTGCAATTAATTCAGATATATTATTAATTGCAATTTAAAAAACGTAGAGGCTGCCTTTTGAAAAAAAGAGAGAATAAAACATCACCTTTAACACAGCCGGATTCCGATTTCAGGCAAAATAACTGCAACTCACCAGAAACCATTCCATTCCGGGATCTAAAAAGAAATAAAAAAAGAGGAGGACAGTATAAATGGTTTCTCTGAAAAGAGTGCTCTAAAGCTTTCAAAAGTCTGAGGTGATTTTGATATAATCTGCCCATCTAGACAGAAGAGAGTCAATGGCAGTGCCTATAGAAGAAGCAATTGCTGCTCTCTCCACATTCTCACTTGAGGTATGTAAAAGTACAGCCACCCATTCCCCCATCACCATCACTTTCTTCATCTCGTTCACTCAATTTCAACAATGGGTCGCTTTTAGTTTCTAAGAATGGTCAATTGTGCTTGATTTACTTCTACAAAATCATCTTGTGTGATTTTAACGGGTTCTCTCCTTACGTGAAAGAAATGCTATAATCTGTGTTCTTTAGCTTCTTACACGGTCCTGTATGCGATTTGATAAGCTCGTTGTGCTTGTATTGAGCTTCTCTTCAAGTGGGAAGCTGTACTGGGTATCGTTTAGTTTCTTAAATGATTCCTCGTCTCTTTATGATGCTTTCTCTTACAAATTTTAAACTTCTTTTGCTAAAAGGATGAGCAACCAGATGTGCAAGGACCAGCAGTTCTGGTTTCAACCGAGAGAGGAGCAACCAATAGTCCAGTTGGTATGTGCTTGTTATTGTTTGTTTAATGTGATTATATTTATCGTGTTTTTCATGATCTTGTTGTTTATCTCACAAGGAATTTCTTCTGAACATAATAGATGCCTCAGTTATTATATATATCATTAGCGCTGATTCCGATATTGTTATCTATATAAGCAGAAATGTTTATGTTTATCAATGCCGCAACCTTATGTTTTTACACACTGCGATTATTTTTTGGCAGAGTACAGTGATGTTGCTGCATATCGCTTGTCTCTATCAGAAGACACAAAAGCTCTTAATCAGCTGGTATCTGGCCCACATTCTTATCTTTGGCTTGTCTTTTGAATCATGAATTCAATTAGTGAGATACCATTAACGTCAGAAGCTTGGCTATTTTGTGTCAAATATTTTTGCAGATTTTCATTTTTAATTTTTCTGTAATTTTCTTTCACACCTTTTTTGGAATTGCTTTAATTGTAAATATTGCAACATGTGCAGAATGCACTTATCCAAGAAGGAAAGGAGATGGCTTCGGTGCTTTATACATATCGCAGTTGTGTCAAAGCACTTCCTCAGGTCTGTTTTGTCTTCTCTTCAAATATACCAGGGACATCTTTCCATGTTTTGAAATGGTGCTGGCACCTTGCTCTCTTTAGTAGGTGCTGTACAATGTCATTGGCATGCTTATACCTTTCTTTCATTTTGTTTTCATATTTTTCATTTGCTAACTTGGCCTTTTTTGTACACTGATGACTGATGCACAGACCAGGCTCTGGTTCCTCTAATTGAAATTTCTTGTTAAAAAAAGTAATAATATAAGGGCATGTTTCATACTTCCAAGGTGAAGAGAAAAAGAAAAACCTAATTACTGAAGAAGTTAGAAATTGGAGTTCTATTGATTGAGGCCAATAAAAAGTTGTAATTATAGTTCTGACTTGTTGAAGATGTGAATCATAGGTGTTGGCCTCTTTTGGAAACTTTTGCATCTTTGCTGGTTGAACAACTAGTTCCTGTAATTAGAGCATTGCATGATCTCTCTTTGAGCCAAAGGCCACAACCATCATTGGTCCTTCAGTTTTAAATGGGCAAATGTTAGGAACTCATAACTCACAAATAGATTCCTCAAGCTTTTTAACAATCCTAGCTGGTGGACCTTCCATTTCTGGAAGCACACTGCAGGCTTTTGTATTTATGATATGTACTCAGGTGGTGGTACTTTTATTCACATTTCAATGTAACTTGACCTCATATTATGTATTTTTGGTATTCTCTCACATAGCACTTAGAGTTCTCAACTAGTTTGATGCTTTGTATGAGAGATTTAGATTTTTTCAAGATGTATGGAGGAAGAGTCAGGAAAGATCTTAGGACTCGGGGATTTTATGTCCAGCACTAGGCCAAATTTGATGTAACTGTGAAGTAGCATGAAAAAAAATTGATTGACAATAAAATTATTTCTGACAAATTAGAATATGCAAAGTTGCTAAATGGTTAATAGTATATGCTCTATTGATCTGCTTGACCTCATACTTTCAGATTATTGTCTTTGTAATAGAAATTTACTGAATAATCAGAAATATTTCCTCATCCTCAACATCCATTTGCTCTACAAACGCATTTAACACATATATATGATGTGGCAGCTACCTGATTCTATGAAGCACAGTCAGGCCGACTTGTATCTAGAAACATATCAAGTTTTGGACTTGGAGATGAGCCGTCTTCGTGAAATTCAGCGATGGCAAACATCAGCTGCATCTAAAGTATATGATCTTGCATCTTCTCATTTATCATATTCTGTGTGCCATTGAGCTTCTCCTGAATTCTCACATTCCATAATGTCATTTGCTGATGCAGCTAGCAGCTGATATGCAGCGGTTCTCTA
The DNA here is from genome assembly GCA_002752925.1 of Viola pubescens var. scabriuscula. Taxonomy (NCBI): domain Eukaryota; kingdom Viridiplantae; phylum Streptophyta; class Magnoliopsida; order Malpighiales; family Violaceae; genus Viola; species Viola pubescens. Next base: position 14,563 of record NBIL01077248.1, on the reverse strand, counting down.
GGCCTGAACGGCGCATTAATGGTCCCTCAATAACTCATCTCTGGTGTAGTAATTGTTTCCTTTTTTCATTATGACAATTGCCTTGTTAGTTCTTACTAGCAGTTTCTTTCGAGTGTTGAATGTATCTGGACACGAGCTCCGTAGCATTGCCAATATTCTACTTTTTGTCTTTCTGCATGGAGATATATTAGCTTGGATGATCAATGTTTGTTTTATTAATCTTACATTGCTTCAGGTCCATGTTGAAGTTACTTGATGCCTTAGTGCAACTTGACCATCTTAAAAATGCTAAAGCAAGCATACCCAATGACTTCTCTTGGTACAAGAGGTATGCAAATTAAAGAGCTGAGATTTTGTGTTGTTGAAATGACTTACTTACCTTTTTAATATTTGACATGGATAACCCTCCTTGTTTTACTGTTTCTTAAATGCTTGCTGTTAATTAGTTCTGATTGAGGACCCTCTCTCACCTTTGTAGCATGAGAAGATAATTTTCCCTCGCTTATTATGAGAGGTCATTTATTTGTTGCATACCATTTAGTTATTCAGTTTAGTCTCAGTTGGTTTAAATGCCAGCTAAAGGATTCGCTTGCTTTTATGGTAGAGCCTGATTGGTTAGTCTAGCAAATATAATAATTGATGCCAAAGGATTTACTTGAAAAATATACTTCCAGAGCAGATTGACTACGAAATCTTCCACTTTCTGAAACTCAGAAAAGAAAAGAAAAAATCATGATAACCTCTCTAGGAAAATAATCTAAATTAAGAGAGTGGATAAGTTTATGCATGAAAGTGTTGGATGCAAACATAATTATATATATAGATAAGGAGAGGGAAGATTGAGAAGTCACAAGCATGTTGCCTATTGAAACTCTGGCACACGATCTGTCTTATCCTTAAGGTTTTCTCTTGAACATCTTTTTCTCCTCATCTTAGGTTCTGCAAGAACGTGTTAAATTTTCAATTTAGTGTTTTTAGATCTTAGCCACATCTCCTTGCAGTTCTCGAAACATCAAATGTTTATTTCCTGCTTTCACTTTTGTACTCACCTGTTAGATTACTCTCGACATGAACTTTTGATGATACTTACCAGCTGTCAATTCACACAATTACCCTTCCCATTTCCTTGATTTTATTTTATTTCACATGTTTAATAGGTTTCACAGAATGGTTTGCTATGTATTCTGACTTCCCCTGACCCATTATGTTTAGGACATTCACTCAAGTCAGCATCCAGTGGCAAGATATTGATTCAATGAGGGAAGAGTTAGATGATTTGCAGGTGTGTAATTGTTGTGAACTATTTTTTTGAGTTGTCCTTTTGTTCTCTCAACTGCAAATTTTCTTTCAGCATTATGTTTCTTTGATCAAATACTAATTATGTTGTAACTCTCAACTGTTGCAGATTTTCTTAAGCACAAGATGGGCTATCTTATTGAACTTGCATGTCGAGATGTTTCGTGTGAACAAGTATCCTTACTGGTTATTTTACTCTTGTGAGAGTTGGGGAATATATGGTATTATCTATTTGGCATTAACCATATTCCACCAATATTGTGTGTGATGCACTCTTTTCAAGTTGGAATGGTTCTTGATGCAGTATCTTCTGCCTTTAGCTTCACATGTGTGATTAGTATACTGGTTTTGTCTCATTTAGCTTTCCTTGACTTGCTGTAGTGTGGAAGATATTCTTCAAGTTCTTATAGTCTTTGCTGTTGAGTCTCTAGAGTTGGATTTTGCCCTTCTGTTTCCAGAAAGGCATATCCTTCTGCGTGTTTTACCTGTTCTTGTTGTCTTAGCAACATCATCAGAGAAAGATAGTGAATCGCTGTACAAGAGGGTGAAAATCAACAGACTGATAAATATTTTTAAGGTACTCTGGTCTTATGTTCTTTGCTGTTCCAAAATCCCCCCTGGTTTTGAACTTTGAAGCTTTACAAAAAGTATATCTATCCTTTTTTTTCTCCTCTTGAAGCTGTATATCTACTTATTCTTGCTTGTTTTGAGCTAATTGCATTATATTTTGCTTCTTTCTTTCTTTTTCTGCAGAATGACCCAGTCATTCCTGTGTTCCCAGATCTGCATCTTTCTCCTGCTGCAATCTTGAAAGAATTGTCAATTTACTTCCAAAAATTTGCTTCACAAACTCGTCTTCTCACTCTTCCAGCACCTCATGAGCTACCTCCTCGAGAAGCACAAGAATATCCTTTTACCAGTTTCCGTTGGATGTTTATACATGAGCAACACAATGATAGCTGGTGGTGCTAGTTTGATTCAGTTATATTAACTTTGCTTTATAGTTATGTTTTCATAAATAGGTCAGCTTGTACGTTTAATGGTATTTTCGTTTTTGACACTGCGCACAAGATTGCCTGTGTCCCAAGAAGGGCTAGTGTAGTAAATACGTAACAAAGAGGTGGGAGTAACACCACCCAAATATAGTGAATATTAGTTTCAAAGGTTTGTATGGATTGTTGCCTTGAAAGTTCTTCAACAATAGTGTTTTTTCTTTTCAAGGAAAGATTATTGTAATGGAGTGCAAAGCTAGAATTAAACTTAAGAACCTTTACCCCCCACTCCGCAAAACCCAAAAGAAAATTTTCTGATTTCACCACCTTGCTAATCACCTGCTACAACTTGTTTCTATGAATGGATACATGTATGTTCCACTTGCATTCATACCTGCATACCTTCCTGTGACTCCTCAATAACTGAGAAGTAAATGGAAAGAAGTAACTTTAATCTTGATAATTACCACTTTCACTTTTTAATGTTAGTGGAGTTGAAATGCTGATGTGGAATTGAAGTTACTCTGCTGGATCCTTTCCTTTTATTGTATGAGACAGTATCTGCAATAGTTAAGAAGTAACTATCCAAATTGGTGCCGCTAGCTACTACGGTGATTGTTTTTGCAATCTACAGAACAGCCTATTAGCAACCCTGTAGGACAGTCAATACTTCTTGTGACATGGTGGAGCTTACGCTCAATGTTCAGTTATTAATGAAGCCTTAACACGTTGTACATATCAGAGGCATTATCTGATCGCGAATCATATAGGAACCATTCGTGCTGAGCATGACGATTTCTCAGTTCGATTTGCTTCATCGTTGAATCAGGTGCTTATGGCCCCTTTTCCCACAATACTCCTTTTTATTATATATACACAAATTGATGAGATTTGTTTTTAGCTTTCTTAGGAAATCTGTGATGGGAAAAAAAGAAAAGCCCCCATATGAGATTCTAACAGGAGTTCCCTTGTTTATTTTTTCCTGTTCTCTTAAACAGTTGGTATTGCTCAAGTCAATAGAGGGTGCAGATGTTGAGTGGTGCAAAGAAGTGAAGGGAAGCATGTATGACATGGTTGTTGAAGGTTTCCAGCTGTTAAGCAAATGGACTGCACGTGTTTGGGAACAATGTGCTTGGAAATTTTCTCGTCCATGCAAGGATGCAATTCCCCAGGAATCAAATGGAATTTTAACATCATATTCTGACTATGAAAAGGTATCCTAGTCTAAATTTGTGACCTTTTAGTAAAATCAGTCTTGGTGAACCGATTTCCTTTTTAATGTTGGGTAGTCTGTAGAAGTTTGTGATGCCTTGAAAATCTCAGCAGGTTGCTTGCTGATGGAGACATCATAATAACTTAAATTCGAAAAAGAATATGAAACTGTAGATGTGGTCATAATTCATGCTTATGCTGCTGTGCTTTCAATTAGTGTCATATATAGCATACACGTTGTCTACAAGTTCAATATTATTACCCTCATGGTGAACTTCAGCATTGCTTGCTTGATAGGATTTGCTTGGTATATTATATTGTAGGTGGTAAGGTATAACTATAGTCCTGAGGAAAGGAGGGCACTCATTGAACTTGTTACCTACATAAAGAGCATTGGATCAATGATGCACCGATGTGACACACTGGTAGCCGATGCCTTATGGGAAACAATTCATTCAGAAGTGCAAGACTTTGTCCAAAACACACTAGCCGCTATGCTAAAGACGACCTTCAGGAAGAAGAAGGACCTCTCAAGGTAGGCATTTAGTTGGTATTATGTAATTTAAAGCTCCAGCTATTTTTTCCTCAGTTCCAAGTGTCCCGTTGTTAATACTTTTTCCATATTTGTTGACGACTAACTGCTGATTGATATTACCACTATGTTTACAATAAGCATAACACCAATGTGAACAAATTTATGTGAGCATGATATGCATGTGACTATTGCTGTTGGATTCTGTGTTTCACCTGTTCTGCTTCCTTATATGCTCTACAAAACTTGTTTAACTTTCAGGATTCTCTCTGACATGCGGACTCTTTCAGCTGACTGGATGGCGAACACTAGCAGGCCTGAATCTGATCTACAGTCACATGGAGTGGAAGAAAGCAAAGGAAACTTCTATCCAAGGGCAGTTGCCCCAACAACTGCACAGGTTTGTTTTTTCTCTCCATATTTTACCTACCAGATGCTATATTAAATAGATGATTGTTGGCTGTGCAATGTCAGAAGAAAGAAAACCTAAATGGTATTAGGACTTGGATCAGAACATGAATTTTTGGAACAGTGTGCTTACGATTATTTTTCAAAACTAAGTTTGGTTCATACCAAGGGAATCAACTGTGGCATTGTAAGTAGAAATCATGGATTTTTAATAAAGAAAAGTGAAAGAATTTGACAGACTAGACAGTCTTGATGCAGTCAGTGTGTGAAGAACAGAATTATTTCAGAAAACCACCCAAATTCAAGACTTTAAGAAGGTCCACTTTACTGCAAAAATTATTAATTAGAAAAAACGCATTGCAGACTCTAAAATGATCTTGTTGTCACTGCCAAAATTCATGAATTAAAAGCGAAGTTTATGAAGTTTTCATAGACTGTTTCTGTGTTGGCATCACATTTCAATTATTCTGGGTGGCATTCTTACTTTTTCATCAGCAGGCACATGATGTGAAGAATCAACGGATTTTGTAGGTTTTCCACATATTAGGCATTGAACTTGTACTTTCTGGACAGTCCAGTCACTCTTTAAGACAGTACCTAATATATGTTGCTCCAGGAGTGTGCTACAGATTAGGACATATGGTTACCATTTTCATAGAACTTTGGGTCAAGCAGCTGGAAGGTTTCCAGGACTATAATACAGTGCTTAAAAGTAAAGGACCCTTAGTGTTTCTTATCATTGTTCTCTGGACAAACGAGTTGACTGATATTTTGAACTCTGATTGTTGGTGTCAACTATATTTCTGTGTCAACTTCTTGTTTTTGCTCACAGGACCGACATTCTACAACTTTTCTGATATTTTCTTTATTCAGATTCATTGCTTGCAATTCTTAATATATGAAGTGGTATCTGGTGGCAACCTTCGGAAGCCTGGGGGGCTGTTTGGTAATAGTGGTTCTGAGATTCCTGTTAATGACTTAAAGCAGCTGGAGACTTTTTTTTACAAGCTCAGCTTCTTCCTCCATATATTGGACTATTCAGGTAACTAGTTTACGGGACTTCCATAGTACAAGGAAAGGATTCATCCTTTGTCAAACCCTACCTCAGTTCAATGCAGTGGCATTAAAGGGAGAAGGCAGTCGTAGTTTTTTCTTTTAGCTCATAAATATAATGGCCTTCTACCCCAAGCATATACCACTAATTTCAGATGTTTATAATACATGAATGCTTTCCAAGCAACTGCAATGGATACAACATATTCAGGGAAACTGAGTTTGTGTTAGTAAGAGCAATGTAATAGCTCTCAGATTGTCCTAACACACTGCAGTTGATTATCCTCTAGCAGGTAGGTACGTTTTGCATTCCGCCATAGGTGTTATCAATCCCAGTAACTCAGCAAATATGGAAATATTGTTTTGATTATTCCTGTAGAGGCATCTTTTGCTTTGTGGACCTATGATGCAATTAAAGGATGGGAAAATAGATAATATTTAGCATGGTTGGTTCTTTTTTGGTCTCGTCTCATTTGAGACCTCATCCATGGTTATTTGTATACTGCTGCTTAGAAATTGTATCTGCATCCTGCAAATTTAAATTCCATTACTTATTCTGTAGAAGTTTAACCCAATCAAATAATATTCGCAGCAACTGTTGCAACATTGACGGATCTTGGCTTCTTATGGTATAGAGAATTTTATTTGGAGTCTTCTCGCGTTATTCAGGTAAGTAAACTTGATATTAACATTCTTACTACATAAGTTGGATTTATTTGCAGACCTGAAGTAGCTTATGACTTCTGCAGAATTATTAACAAAATTGTTGTTGTGCAGCTATTTTAAAGATTGTTAGACAATTCATGGAAATTGTATTAAATGAATTTGTATTTACTGGTTTGGGGTTGAAAAGTTCTTTTTCTCATCACCTATTTTGTTTACCACTGTTTTGACCCTTGACTCTCTGATGGATGAATGCAAAATTCAACCGTAAATAGACGCTTAGCCATGAAAAGTGATTTGGAGAGTTCTCTAAAATGAAAGCTTAAATATCAAAATATACTGAAATGAAACTTGAAAGTACAGCTGCATGCAAGTCTTTGAAGTATTGGCAAAGAAGTATGGTATAGTTTACTTGGACCACAGATATTTTGGTTTTATTTTGCTTAGATTTATTTGTTCTAAGATAAAGTGTAAGACATGCCTGATTTTGAAAAGTGAACTGAATCCATTGCAAATGCTGAGCCTACTCTACTGTATTTTGCTTGTGCTTTGCTTGAGTACTACTAGGACCTTATTGACTATGGGAGGCTAATTTGTATAAAAGTAAAGTTCCGGATATTTATTCTCTCCATCTCCTTGATTTTTCATTTAAAAAAAAAAAAAAACAGGTTTTTTCTTAAAATAAAATTATTTTTCTTATTGGAAATCTAACTTGAGAAAACCTTTTTTATTATTCATGTGTAGTTTCCTATTGAATGCTCTCTTCCCTGGATGCTGGTGGATCATGTACTTGAGTCACAAAATGCAGGTCTTCTTGAAAGTGTTCTGATGCCATTTGACATCTATAATGATTCAGCGCAACAAGCATTAGCTGTGCTAAAGCAACGCTTCCTTTATGATGAAATTGAAGCTGAGGTATGTTAACTTTTGAGCAACGTTTTAGAATCAAATTTTCTGTATATTAGCTGCATGCTTTTAATTTGAAATTTTGAAGGCTAGAAAATTTGGGCTTATCATGGTATCCAACTGAAAATTTGTTGTGTATATTTGTAATAAATATATGCATGTTGAAAAAAAAAAGTTGGCAACTAGATTCTTTGATTCTCAGTTCAGATAATGATTTTAATATTTGAAGTATAAAGAATTATTAGATACTCTTGAGTCTGATATCAGATGAGCTCTCCTACAAATGGATTCGAACCGGTGAATTCTGCTGTATGAAAGCAATACTTTAAATACGTCACTTATCATCACAAAGAGAGAAAGGACTCCGCCACACTCATGAATTGTAAATGCAACGTTTCTTATAAGCAATAATTTATAGCCAGGTGCCCATCAAATTAAACTTAAATTCTCATTGTGATATATATCCTTATGACTTTTAGATTGGATGGCAACCTCTATTCTTAGTCTTTACTCATAACTCATCCATGCCTTAATCCCTACTGAACTGGATTTGCCTCCTAGTTTCTGTTGTCCCATTGGATGTTAGCTAAATGAGTTCTCTTGCTGCTTACTCACTAGTCCCTTCTAATATTTTATCCTGGATAGATCCATGAATACGTAAGATGCCTATGGCATTTGCATTATCTGAATGTGTGTTCTTTTGCTGAAATGCTTTCTTGTGTGAAATATTTAGCCACTAGGTCATATCTTATACACATATATTCAGTTTTATATCCACATGTGCACTTTTTTCTTGTTTTAATCTTAATGGCATAAGTCATACTCCTCTTACACTGGCCCAGTGGTTTGACCTTTTATACATAATTTTTTTTCCTAAATAGGTGGATCACTGTTTTGATTTATTTGTTTCAAAGCTCTGTGAGATTATTTTTACATATTACAAGAGCTGGGCAGCGAGGTATACCTTTTCCCTTCAGCTGTAGAACCATCGCTTCAGAACATAGGTTGAACTAAATCTTTTGTGCTTTTTGGTTTGTCAAATGTATAGTGAACTACTCGATCCATCATTCCTCTTTGCCTTGGACAATGGAGAAAAGTACTCTGTACCGCCTATGAGGTTTACTGCATTATTCAAGATGACTAGAGTAAAGGTAAAGCATAGTTCTCCCTATATTATGGTGCCAACAATTCACTGCTCTTATTGTTGCCATTGTGTTCAACTTTGACATAAAAAGAACTAAAAAATTCTATTTGTTTTGTTCTTTTGACACTTTTGAACTGAACAAAATATCTTATTAGTTTTGATATTTTAATTTTGTAATTAACTCTTGGCTCTGGAATTAGTTATACTTTCAATTCCTTGCAGTTATTTTCTTCTTTTTTATCAGTTAAATAATGAGTCTTTGTTTTTTCTAATGTTCACCACCCCTTTATTTGGTATGCTGTACAGTTACTTGGGAGGACCCTTAATTTAAGAAGTTTGATTACTGAGCACATGAACAAAGTCTTCAGGGACAACCTTGAGTTCCTTTTTGATCGTTTTGAGTCTCAGGATCTATGTGCAGTAGTGGTAAGTAGATCTGTCACACTCTTCTTGTTAGTAATATCTGAATGATCCTCATCTTGATTCAAGTATAATATTCGCATGGCCTTGTGTCTCTAAGTCTTTATATACTGCTCGAATATTTTGTTCATGGAATTAGAACCTGTTCTTATCCTTTGTGGTTGCTTTTGCCGTTCCACTCACTGCCTTTCTTATTGAGCTAAGCAATTTTTGTTTTAATGTCAAGTGTATGAAGCATGTTTCAGGTCCATGCATGACACTTAAATCATTTGCTTATCAATTGTGTTTGATATGGACATGTTGTATATGCTCCTTTTTTAGACTACGCTTTAGTTGAGTACTTTAATTTAAGTTTGCTCTTCTCATGATAAATAATTTAGTTCATTATTTTGATTGCAGGAATTGGAAAAATTGCTAGATATTGTAAAGCATGCCCATGAACTGCTTTCCAAAGATCTTTCAATCAACTCATTCTCTCTCATGTTGAATGAGATGCAAGAAAATATCTCTCTCGTGTCATTTTCTAGTCGACTTGCTTCTCAGGTGGTAAATCCTCTCTTTTCTAGGTTAAGCTTTTTCTTTCTTCACGGAATCTGCGGTCATGGTAGTGCAATCTATGATGCAATATGCATCACGTAAGAATTTCAATGTAGTTACTTGAATTCCTAGGCTTATTCATCCAGTTTATGGTTTTAAGAGTTAATAGACTTTCACGTGAATGAATCAGCATTATGCATTTATAATCTCATCATGGATCACTGTTATTTCGCTGATCCAGAAGAAGGGCTAATTTAGAATTAAGTGTATCTGATTGCCTTTGGAGAATTAATTTTGCATCATTTCTGCAACCAAAAGGCAATTCTTATGCAATATCCTGCTGTTTGTTGCAATGTAGTCTGTCTAGAAAGGACAAAAGCTTTGAAAGCTATGAAATATTATCATGTATTCTTTTTTCCTTTTGAGGCTGATTATTCATCGGTGAATAAAGAATCCCATGTTTGCTTATTAAAATTGGTGAAGAGTCCTGCCTCAATCCAACCACTTTTTATTTTGGCTGTGCAAACTTTTCCAAAAGAATCCACTTATGAGTTTGGTATGATGGAGACGGTCTGGTATGAGTCTTCCGTGATCTACTATTTAAGATGAAGGTACATTGAATATAGCTTTCCCATTCAAATCCAGAAACACTAGGAAAAGTGTGATAACTATTGTCTATTAATGCATAAAAGAAAAGGTCTTTTGGGTGCAAACTCAGATGCTTTGCTTTCCTAAAACATCTTAATTACAAGGTCCAACTGGAATCTCAAGCTTACAGTTTCGGGTCGACCATTACTAGTTTTACACTCACCATATTTATTTGTGTGTTAGATTTGGTCAGAGATGCAAAATGATTTCCTGCCAAACTTTGTTCTCTGCAATACGACTCAGCGCTTTGTTCGATCATCAAGAGTTCCTCTCGTCCCTGTTCAAAAGCCCTCAGTTCCCTCCGCAAAGCCTAACTTCTATTGTGGTACTCAAGTAAGAAACTATCATGCACCCAAAATTCTTGGATTTAGATATTGTAAAGATGATGTTTGTGCTTCCTCTTATTTATGCTTTCACTTGATGTTCCCAACTATCTTTGTGATGTGCGAGGGCCTAACTATTCTTGTTCTTATCATGGTAGGAGTTGAATTCTGCACATCAGAGCTTTGCTCGTTTGCATAGTGGGTTCTTTGGAATTCCTCACATGTTTTCCATCGTTCGACTTCTAGGATCCCAATCATTGCCTTGGCTTATCCGAGCCCTGCTAGATCATATATCAAACAAGGTGTGTCATGCTTCTGTGATTCTATCAATCTTCATTTTATTAAACACTGTTTTCAGAATGATTGGACCCCAGTACTGATGACTTCTCCAACTTTACATTTGCTAATTTTCATATCCTAATTTGGCAGTGGGTGAGAGTAGTGAGATCCTGGGTATATATTGTAAGCCGATGACTCTGAATATAACTTGGTTAGCTTTTTTTGGTTTATGAGCCACTGTGTTTTACATGAAGTATCAGGACTGCCTCAATTCTACTCCCCTGTGGGACTGGGGCAATAGTCACAGGCATGTACTTTTGGTTGGTTTCCCATACCATGCTTCCTCTTTTCTTCCCCACTTTTTAGATGGTGGGAGACGCGGGCCTTCGTGGATTAAGTTAGCAAGAGTTATGCATGCATTGCACTTATCATTTTGAAGCAGTACAATCATGGTCTTTGGCCTCCTCTTACAATGCCTGTAGTCCCATCTCTAATTAGTGAAGTGAGCAAGCTTCCTCCCTCTTTACAAAGCAACTTGTCGTGGCAGGTTTTGTTATACATACAGATACTTACCCATGCATCTGCCATAGATAAATGTGCACACATAGTTGTCTGCATGCCATACATGTTAGATTTACCAAATTTCACTCCGATCTGCGGCCCCACATTCATTAATGGCATGTTTCAGGTAACTATGCTGGAGCCTATGATAGCAGGATTGCAGGAAGCATTACCGAAGTCTATTGGATTGCTTCCATTTGATGGCGGTGTTACAGGTATCCATAGACTTTGCAACTCTGAAAATGTTAGGTATTCTTATGTTATTGGAGTTGTGGATGGTTGAAAGCGATTGTTATTAATCTTTGCTTGTGTAATGAATAATGTTTGTGTGCATGCAAAGGTCTATAGTATATACTGATGTCAGAACTCAGGTGTTGCTGAAACTACCCTTTGTGTTATGAATCTATTCATCTCTTTCATTAGACTCCGTGGATCTAGTATTTTCGTAAATGGTATAATCTCACACACCACATACATGTTTGCATCAACAATAAGTGGAATGTTTTGAAATAACGTTTGCATCACACACCACATACATGCTTGCATCAACAATATGTGGAATGTTTTGACTTCGGCCTCTATTTTATGTCTGCACTTCTTTTTTTGGTGTATATAGCTTCCTTGCTTCCATGCTTCCATGCTGTATACTTAATTTTCTATGAACAGGTTGCATGAGAATTGTTAAAGAAAATCTTACGTGGGGAGCAAAATCAGAGCTGAAAGCAGAGGTTCTTCGGGGAATCAAGGAGATTGGAAGTGTCCTGTACTGGATGGGGCTTCTTGACATAGTATTAGTCAGTATTCAAAATTCCTCATATCATGATTATACTTCAAGATGTCTAGACAGAAAATATGTGTAAGATTGGTATCGTTTCTGTTTCTGATTTTCTGATTTTTAAAACATAAAACAAAAAACAAGAAACCACTTTTTCTGGTTTTTAAAATTATGATTCTGTTTTCATAAATTGTTCACATAAAAGAATAAACTGAAAACAAAAAATAATTTTACCAAACACGTTTTATGTTTTGTTTCTAGAAAAATAAACAAAAAACCAGAAACAGAAATGATACGCAGCACAACTGTGGCATCTTGCATTAATGGTTTTTACATAACAACTAGCAACTTGTAACAAAAGTTGTCAAAAAATGCATAATTTTGACTGAAGAAAACTAGATAAATTCAAAAAATAACAGCTTTAGTAATGTGTTTATGTGGCCTTTTTCTTCTTTTTAATAAAACATTTTGGAGACATTTTTTATGAACTGCAAATAGTTTGCAGCCTTGATTGTTCAAACTTTTGCGACGTTGTTAGTCCAGCGGGTTAGTGAATCTACATGTTTATTGCTGAGCTTATGTTCTTCTGTCACCAGCTTTGTAGTCTGATTATGTCAATCCTATACTGAAATGAAGGGGTTGGCCATGCCTCTTAGTCATGGGACGTTTTTTTCTATAGCAAGGCATTATACATCCCTAGAAATTTTGGTTATTTTAGCTTATTCCTGATTGCCTAGGAAATTGTTTGATCGAGTAAATGAGTGTTTTCAAACCAAGACTAGAACTAATACAACAGTGAAAAACTTTTATTGATAAAAATAAGTAAATAAATAACCTCGTCTAGTTTGTCTGATTTCTGAAGTGACTGGATATCGATGTATTTGACTGCTTCTTACATCATGATTTTTACGTTTGACAGAGGGAAGTAGACACCACGCTTTTCATGCAAACGGCTCCTTGGTTGGGCTTGCTTCCTGGACCAGATGGACAAGTATTACACTCTCAAGATGGTGGGGACAGTCCTGTTGTCAATCTTTTCAAATCTGCTACTGCTGCGATTGTGTCTAACCCTGGGTGCCCAAACCCAACATGTTTCTACACCATGTCAAAACAAGCAGAAGCTGCAGGTGCTTAAATTTCTGGTCATGTAATTTCCATATCCAATGTTGAGGAAGAGTGATATGCTGTGAATAATATTTCTGCTGTTCGGAATAAGAACATTCAAATTCTAATAAACTGCTACATGTGGTGGCCTATTGTTATATTCTGGTTTGTATTTTGCTTTTTCTGGTTTTTTAATTTGATGATTCTTGTGTCTTTCTTTGTTGCAGATCTTCTTTACAAAGCTAACATAAACACGGGAAGTGTGCTGGAATATGCCCTTGCTTTTACTAGTGCAGCATTGGATAAATATTGCAGTAAATGGAGTGCTGCTCCCAAGACAGGGTTTGTTGATATAACAACTTCAAAGGATTTCTACCGAATATATAGCGGCCTTCAAATTGTAAGGAAAAATCATTTTATCTTCCACTAAGATAGAACTTGACATTTATATAATGTTGCTCTGAAAAAAAATATTTTCTTTTTCTTTTTATCGAAGAGCAACATAAATCTTTAGTCTATATAGGTAGTAGTTCAAACTATAGACGCTTTTCAGCGGAATCCTCTCTGCTTCAATTTTAATTGTTTTACAGTTATTCTTGCAATGATGGTAGGAAAGAGGGTATTTTTTGTTTTAAGGCTAGGTAATTGGGATTGCCTTCTATATCTCTACAACCTCTGGTGTGTAGCGGTTATTTAAGGTGGTGAAAATCTGACAATAAAAAGTACTTTTAACAATGTCAAAAGCAATAATAATCAAACTTTATATTAAACTTCCTTTTAACTTAGCAAATGTAAGTTGATAACATATTTCTTCCTTCTATACTATCTGAAATGCAGGGATACCTGGAGGACTCTATTCAAATATCATTGAATAATCATGAAATGCTGGGCGATTCAGTTGCTTGGGGTGGTTGCACCATAATATACTTGCTAGGGCAACAACTACATTTTGAGCTCTTTGATTTCTCATACCAAGTCCTTAATGTTGCTGAAGTGGAGGCTGGATCACTTTCTCAAATAAACAAGAATCCTCATGTTGCCCAGGTATGGAAATTTACGGAAAAGAGAGCAGTTCGGAATAGTGAAATAGTATACTGATGCGTGTTTAAATTGATTCCTAGTATCCCTTCTTCTAATGCTAGTTGCTACTTCTGTAAGCCTTAAAACAAATTGTTTTCATTGTTGTACCATTTGAATGCCGTACTTTCTTTCACTGTGGCATTCTTGTCAAAACATAATACATGGCACGTGGACGAACGACCTTGTATGAAACTGGGGAACTGAAATTTACATTAATGTTCTAACATGCTGCTTCTTCCATATGCGTTTTCAACTGGCTGATGATGACTGTTTTATCTGTGAAGGGCTGGGAAACGCTATTAGAAGCAATGAAGAAAGCAAGACGGCTGAACAATCATGTATTCTCCATGCTCAAAGCGCGCTGTCCCCTTGAAGATAAGATCGCTTGTGCAATAAAGCAAAGCGGCGCCCCCCTGCATCGGATTAAGTTCGAGAACACTGTTTCAGCGTTCGAAACCCTGCCTCAAAAAGGTGCCTGAGCAAGCCCTGCAATAATTCCATGCACTTGTGTTGCTTTCTGCTTTTGTAATATGATTGTTGAATACCGAGTTATCAAGTTGTAGCTTAAAATGAAAATGTATATTATTATTCTCCACTGGTAATGGATGGTAAGATTTCGAAATGAAACCC
>NBIL01077231.1:0-13158 GCA_002752925.1 Viola pubescens var. scabriuscula | reverse complement strand
GGTCTTTGTTGCTTCGTGGGCCTTGACTGGCCTCTTGGAAGGGTGAAATGACTGTGTGATTAAGTGTCTAATTCTCATGTTTTACTGTCATATTTCTTGTGAATTAGACAGCAAGGCTAGTGATTTCCGTGGGTTTTCTCTTATTTGGTGCAGATATGGAGTGGGAGGCAGAAAAGTAGTTTTTGGAGCTAGGCAGCACAGTCTTGGCCGCGGGCTTGGCCAAGACTAGGAATCAGACTACAGTTGGGAATTTCAAACAAAGAATCAAAGCGTAATGAGACAATTGGAACAGAACGAGAGATTTGAGGGATCTGATATGTTGAAGATCATCAAGAACCTTAGCTGAACAAATCTCTTTTTAACAATATTTTATTCTCCTAGATTTAAAACAATCTTTTGAATTTGTAATAATTAGATTTTATTCCATTTTGAATTTTGGATGGAGATTTGGGGGGAAGATGAAAATCCTTTTTAGGAAAACTCTCTCTCTCCGGGAACAATCTCCTTCCTAAGAAACAATTAGCCACT
This sequence comes from Viola pubescens var. scabriuscula, assembly GCA_002752925.1. Taxonomy (NCBI): domain Eukaryota; kingdom Viridiplantae; phylum Streptophyta; class Magnoliopsida; order Malpighiales; family Violaceae; genus Viola; species Viola pubescens. The sequence goes on along the minus strand of NBIL01077231.1, from coordinate 12,630 downwards.
ACTCTTGCTCTGTAATTTTCCGTTTAGGAATTGAACAGATTTTTATTCCATTGAATGCAATTAATTATTTCCCAGATTTTCTCCATGATTATGTCTAGCTAAACACCAATTCTTGGTGAGGGTTGTTGAGTCATGTTCTTATGTCTTGTGAGATCTAATTGATCACCATAACCTTCTCTTTTGTAATCATCTCACCCCTGAATTAATTAACCGCTTCTTGCCCAGAATTAAGGCTTGATTATCCTTGGATCTTGGTGGAGAATGTTGCAGTCAGCTTAGAAGAAAAGGGAGCACCCGTCTAATAAGCAAAGTAGACATCTAGCCTCGCGAAGGTTGGTAGGAGGTGAATGATATAACCCAGACCAGATTGACAACCTAGGGCCTCGATTGGGAGGTAGCTTGGGTTAGGTACTATCTTCCCCTGTTTCATTGAAGAGGCACAGCCATTCAAGCCAGCAACCACTGGGATAAACCCTTTAACCAACAAGGTGTCCCATAATTAGGATTACTAGGAAAGGGAGCACCCGCCAGGTAGCTTGAAGAGGAGGGAAGCGGGAGGGAACATGAGAACCTCCCCTCTATAGTAGTGCTATGAATGAGAAGCTAAATATCCTTGAATCAATGATCAAAATATAAGAACATGAGCTCCCAGATTGCCCTTGCTAGGAGTTTCCCCATTCTTGAGTTTTCACACCAAGTTTTACGAGCTTGGCCAAGCCCTTGACCAAGATTATTTTGAACTGCACAATTGTTTTCCTTTTGTTTTATTTTAGTTTCAGGAACAACCAATCAACTCCAGTGATGAGGAAGTCAACCAAAACTACATTTCTCTAGAGGTCTCTATGGACGATCCTCTTACCACGATCTACAATCCCATTATGGACAGTGATAAGTTGTATTCTACTTAGTTATTTCATTTAATTTTACAACTATTTTTTACGCTCTCGACAGGCGAATCACCGTGGTACCTTGAGGTATCATCTTGTATTATCAAGTCTGAGAAGAGAATGAGCCCGAGTGTTTACCAAGGGCTTCTCTAAGCTTATGGGTTTATTCTTCGGCTTCAGATTCACTCTTGCCATGGAAGCTTGTACTTTTCGGCACGCTTTTCCTTTGTCGTGCTCGTAATGATGATACGCGTGGGGTGCGTGTGTCGAGGCGACGCGTTTCTCAATCAAAGTAAATGGGTTTTAAATGTTGATGGGACTTTGCCGCTTCATTTTCTGTACCGAGTTTGAAGGAATCGTTGCTTATCCGTGTGTCTACCGCTCATTGGTTATTTTCTGCAGTTTTTTCTAGGGTATGTAAATAGGTCTAACAACGTCTCTTTTCACCTTTTCTGCTTCCTTTCCCCTTCGATCTTTCTCTGGTTTTTCTGTTCGCGCGCTCCTCTTTGCTCTTTTCGACCGAGGCGAGCGTTTCATTGATTTTCTTGATTTGATTCAGGTACGATTTCTTCGGTCAGCACTCTCTTTCTCCGCTATTTTGTCTTTTTAGCATTTGTTGTTTCGATATGACTCGTTCGTCGGCTCGGGCTATGCTCTGGCCCCTTTGCCCGGAAGAGATGGCAGTCTCAATAACGAGGTCTTTGATAACCAGTATGAGCGAACTTGGTCATGAGATTACCGATTCTGGTCAGGACATCGGTCCGGGTTTTTCCAATGATTATACCCTTCATCTGGCTGGGCCCACCCTCCGATTGGATTTTTTTCTCTTTGGGAACAACCGAGTTTTGTATACCGCGATGTTTCATCATGGATTTCGGATTCCTATTCATTAATCGATTCTTTGAGTGTTGGACAGTCATCGTCTCAATCCATCCCAGATTACTCCGTCATCTTGGGAGGTTATTTATTCTTTCCTTCGTATTTGCGCCGAGAGTGGGGTTTACGATTCGAGTTTGGATCTTTGGCATTATTGTCTTTATTTGCGAGTATGGAAGGGTTTTATTTCTATTTGTCCTCGTTGGTCGGATCCCGATGTCAGGATGCTTTCTTTGAATTTTCAAGGAATCACCCCTCCGTCTACCGAGTGGAGGACTCACTTTTTTAAACTCGAGTGCCTTGCGGCTTTGTGGTCATCTGGGTTTAATCAATGGATTACTGAGGCTAGTTGGATCAAGCTGAAGGCCTTGATCACTACCCACCAGGAAGCTTTTACTCGGCTAGGCACTTTCAATAGGATGTTCCTTGCATGACCTTTTGCTAATGATCGTCCATACGAGGAGTGCCGTTTTAGTTCGTCTCTTTATTTTGATTAGCCTGATTGCCTTTTTCTGACTGCTGCTGATCTTTTCTTTTGTTCTACAGTCATGTCTCGCTATCCGACTTCTGAGGAACGGACTTTGGAGGGCGTTATTCAAACGGTCGTCAGGGGCTCGGAGGGGGGCTTTATTGATGTCGGTCGAGCTTCTAAGAGAAGTGTCTTTGTTTCTCTGGCCGAAAGACTGATTGTTCAGCCTGCGGTGTCATTTCCTTCGATTCTCTTTAAGGAACCTGCTCCCTTTGCTGGGCTGAGGGAGAATTCTTATGCCGAGGCCCGTGAGAAAGGCGAAGGGGAGTCTTCGTCGAGTAGAGGGGCGTTGGACGGATCCGATGGGGATAGTCGTGTGCTTGTAACGCCGAGTGGAGGAGTGGAAGTTCCTTCGGGAGTTTTGCCGAACTCTTCTGTCGGGTTTGCACATCCGTTGTCTAGGGGCACTATCCGAGCGCCCTTACCCATTCTTCAGCATATTCCTATTGATGTTCCTTGTGTTCCCTTGGTGCCGACAAGGGTGGAGAGCGTCTTTTCCAAGGTGGTTTCTCAGTTGAAGAGATCAGACGAGGAGGGCCACTCCGTGCCGTTACCCGGGAGGGTTTTATTATTGCCTCCCGCGCCTACCCCCTTTGGGGTGTTCACTGTTGATAGTGGTTCGGTGGGGTCGTTGCCCCTTCCCCTTGGGTCAGGCAGCTTTAACATGTCGGATTTGCTTGCGTCGTCGCCTGATACTATGCGTACTGATGATGCTTCTTTGACTCCACCAATTTCTGTTATTGGGGGTTCTTCTCCGGGTCCTTTACCTATTGTGTCCCTAACTCCTGTGATGGAGGCGGCTGATGAGCGTGTTGAGGGGCAACTCGAGTCTTTTCCTTTAGAGCTTTCCGATGCTCATTTTATACCCGGGCCGATCGTGGACGAGGGGGAGCTCTGTGATAAGATCATGCGGGGCCAGCCGTTAGATTTGCACGCCCATCTTTCGATGGCCGATCCTGATGGTCCTCCGGCCTATCGTGTCGACTTGCGCCACCTTATTCAGCGGGGATTTCCTTCTTTGGGACCTTCTGAGACTGGCAGCTCTGGTATCAGCCTATCGGCCCTTATCGGTGAGATGGTAGACGTCCTTGGAGAAGAGAGTCATTTTGCGGGCCTGCCGATGGATCGTTAGCATACCGAGGTTCGAGCGAGTATCTTCTCGTCATTTTGTCAGTTTCATCGCTTGATGCGTAGTGATTATAATCGTGTGACTGAGCTGTCGAGAGATTTGTCTTGTGCCAAGGAGCGTTGTGACAGCAGTGAGGCACGCGGCCGAGAGTTGCAGGCAGAGAATTTCGCTATTCAGGGAGGCTTGTACATACGGGAGAACAATTTGGATGATGCCCGACTGAAGTTGAAGAGTGCCAAAGTGAGGGCGGCGGATTTTGAGAGGGGCAAAGCCATCACTACTTAAGAGTTGGTCGAGGCGCGCCGAGAGTTTCAGTCTCGATAGGCTGAGATGGAGGCGAAAAATTCTGCTCTTCGGCAAGAATTAGTTTTAACTCAGCAGAAGCTTTCGACTGCTTTTTTTGAGTTGGAGAAGTTTAATCCCAAGATGAAGTGGTATTAGGGGAAGATAATTGTCGCGTTCTCGCAGGGTCTTGATGCTCGCTACGGGGAAGGTAGAATTTCGATGAAAGAGTTGGAGCCCCTCGTGTCTCCCTTAATTCATGCGATTGATTTTAGAGAGTTTGAGACCAATGGTGAGGAGGTCATGGGTTCTAATGATCCTTTACGTGTTGGTGAGTCTTCTGCAACGCGGATTCCTCTTTTTCCTTCAATTCCCCCTTTGGCTGTGGCAGGGGGGCTTTCATAGCCTCCTCTCTCAAGGGAAAACCTTTCTCTTTTGCCTTCTTAGCCGAATGTCTGGCCTTCTTTGTCGGGAGGGTTGATGTTGCCGTTAGTCGGGGAGCCTTCTGTTCTTGATGACATTGATAATGTCGGGGACTGATTTTGTACTCTTCTTCTTCTTTCTTTTTTTTTTTTTTTGTAGATGTCGTATGGCTTTGTTATGGTTGTATTGACTTTCTCTTATTATTTCTCTCGCCTTGTTTCTGTCTTGTTTGTATAGTCGGCGCGGATTGCCGTTGGGAAGTTTCTGTGCCTTCTCGTGAGCCATCGTGGGCTTTCAGAGGGGGTTTGTTTCTATGCATATCCCTCGAGCCTTCGTGGGCTATTGGAGGAATGCTGCTTTGTTTTGGTCTTTCCTTAAAATGTCATAAGGAATTGCAAAGCAGTATTGATAGATTAGTATTTTTGTTCATACCCGATTAGCCTTATAGCTGAAGCCGGTGGCTTTTGACCCTTGTCGACCGCTGGTATCCAAACGAGATTAGGGTGTTGAATCTTTGTTGCACCATACCTCAGGCATGCTCAACCAATCGTTGTCTGGATTAGGAGGGCCTGCACAGTATTGTCCTTTCTCTACTTCCTAAGCCAGCTCTCATCATCTTGTGACGGATATGGCTATCTTGAGAAGCCTTAATCTCTCCATATCTGCTTCCCTTAAGCTTTGCTATTTTAGGGATAACAAATCTACCCTCATTTAAGCCTTTCCACCGTTGAGTCACTCTCCATTAAGCATGTTCTATGATTTTTATTAAAATGGAATGGGCTATTGTTGGATGTTCGACTTTCAATCAGACTGGGCTATCCCGGGAGGGGTCTCTCCTTACCCATAGGTCGCTTTCGCCATCATTATTTCTTAGACGATTGTACCATCATAGGGGAGGAGGTTGTTCTCTCCTTCGTAAGCTGAATTTCTGCCGCCGCTTTTTCTAACGGTTGCTTTTTAAAGGAGGTTGTTTTTTTTCTCATCAGTCATGGCTGATTTTGAGCTTCAGTCATCGCTACCATTCGTCTTCTCAGAATCAGGTGATGGAACTTGATAGATGCTGGAATTTCTTTTTCGTCTGCTACCTCTCGTCCTCTCGGAACCTTGGAGATGGATTTTGGCAAACTTGGAATTTCTTTTTCGTCTGCTACCTCTCGTCCTCTTGGAACCTTGGAGATGGATTTTGGCAAACTTGGAATTTCTTTGTCGTCCGCTACCTCTCGTCCTCTCGGAACCTTGGAGATGGATTTTGGCAAACTTGGAATTTCTTTTTCGGAAAATAGGGGAAATATTTATATAAGTGGTGTCTTGATATTTTACAAAAAAAATCATAAAAAATTTCCATGGTGGAAATTTTTAAGCTAAGACGATATGAAGAGTACATCGGTCCTAGCATGGAATAACTTCAGAGTCTGAATGTTCCATGAGTTTTGTAGCGGAGTTCCGTCCAGGTGCTCCAAGTTGTATGCTCCTTTACCGATGACTCTGGTCACTCGGTAAGGTCCTTCCCAGTTGGGACTTAGCTTTCTCATTTTTAGTCCTGCCGCCTGTTGGTCTCGCAACACTAGATCTCCTTCCTTAAGTAGGCGTTCTCGGACGCGTCGGTTATGGTATCTCGCCATTTTTCCCTTGTAGTGAAGGGTCTTGAGTGATGCTTGCTCTCTCAGTTCTGGCGTCAGGTCGAGGTTAAACCATAGCTTAGCTTCGTTCGGTTCTTTGTCGAAGTATTCGACTTGGTGACTAAGGGTCCCAATTTCGACTGGTGTGACGGCTTCTATGCCATATGTCATTGCGAATGGTGTTTCTTCTATGCTTGTTTTGGGTGTTATTTGGTAGGCCCACATGACATACGGTAGCTCTTCAGCCCACTTCTTTCGGGCGCCTTCTAGGTTCTTCTTGATGCCGCTCAGTATGGTCTGATTGGTGACTTCTGTTTGGCCATTTGTTTGCGGGTGGGCTATCGAGGAGAATCGTTGTTCTATCAGCAGCTCTTTGCAATGTTCTTGAAAGAATGTGCTAGTGAACTGTGTTCCGTTGTCGCTTATGAGAATTCGAGGGACACCGAATCGCATTATTATTCATTTATTGGAGAAGTGCCATGTTTCTTTGGTCGTGATGGCGGATACTGCTTTTGCTTCGGCCCATTTGGTGTGGTAGTCTACAGCCACTATTATGAATTTTCGTTATTTGATCGTGGTTGTGAACCATCCCAGAATGTCGATCCCCCATTTGGCGAAAAGGCATGGTCCTATCATGGCGGATATCGGCATTGCTGGTCGTCTCGAGATTTTCGCATACTCTTGACATTTTCTGCATGTTTTTACGAAGGCGTCGCAATCCCTTCGTATTGTGGGCCAGTAGAAACCTGCACGTAGGACCTACGCTGCCATTGTGTTTCCTGATATGTGCATGCTACAGATCCCTTCATGGATTTCTCTAAGTGTATAGCAACCTTCATCTTCGGTAATGCATTTTACCGCGGGGTATGAGAAGCCTTCTTGCACGAGTTCCCCATTGTAGATTAGGCATTTTGTAGCTCTTGTGAGTGTTGTCTTTTTTGCCGTCTTGTCTTGTGGCAATTTTTCATTTTTTAGCCAATCGATGACCAGTATCCTCCAATCGTTTCCTCCTTCTTGAATATACAATGCTTGTTATTCCGCTCTGAAGGATGGCCATGTGATTTCTTCAATCATAACGTATGTCGGTATGACTGCTTTTCTATCGGCTACCAATTTAGCAATCTCATCTTCTTCGGTATTTTACTCTCGGGGGATATGCTGGATTTGGATTTGGATTCCCTGCTTCTGTATTTCCGAGAGTTCTTGTTGTACTAGCTTGATGTATTTGATCTTCGTCGGTTCTTTGGCTTGAGAACGACCAATCACCTGATCGATGATTAGCTTGGAATCTCCATAAATCATGAGATGCAAATCTTTCGGCGCAGTTCTTCTTCGGATTTGATCATTTTTAGGTTCCTTCCCAGTCGTAGGCCAGATAGGAGTGCTTCGTACTCAGCTGCATTGTTAGATAGCGGCTTTAGGATGCGAAGTGCATATCGCTCCTTGATTCCTTTGGGTTCTGATATGATGATACCGGCCCCTGCGGCTTCTTCATTTTTGGCTCTGTCGACATAAATATCCCATTTATCAGCGTCTGTTTTGGGATGCGGTATGTATGATCCTTTATTTTCTTCCTCTTCCTCTGGGTAGTTCATCGGGGTGTTTTTTGTGAAGGTGCACTCGGCGATGAAATCGGCTAAAACCTGGGCTTTGACGGATGGTCTTGCTTGATATTGCAGCCCATGTTGTTCGAGTTCGATTGACCATATGATCATTCATCCCGAAGTTTCTGGCTTTCGGAAGATTCTTCTTAGCGGTTGATCGTGAGGACAATGACCGAGTGGGCTTGAAAGTAGTGTCATTTTTCGCGTTGCTCGTATCAGAGCAAATGCTACCTTTTTTATTCGTCCGTATCTTGTTTCGTCATCTTTTAGGATATGACTGACGAAGTATATGGGTCGATGCGTTCCATCAACGTCTCGTGTTAGCACTGCACTTACTACTTCGTCGGCAACCCCGAGGTAAAGGTACAATGTGTCTCATTCCTCGGGTCGTGTTAGTAGCAAGTCGGAAGATAATTATTTCTTCATGTCTTCGAAGGCTTTTTCACATTCGTCGGTCTAACCAAAGGGGGCTTTCTTTCGGATTAGCTTAAAAAAGGGGGACACCTCTCGCCTTGTCTCACCATGAATCTGCTCAAAGTGATTATTCTTCATATTAGCCGCTGAACTTCTTTTTTGGTTTTGAGAGACGTCATGTCATAGATGGCTTTGATTTTGGAAGGATTCGACTGAATTCCTTCCCTGCTGACGATGTGTCCTAGGAACTTTCCCTTTTGAAAGGCGAACATGCATTTCTTCGGGTTAAGTTTCATGTCGTAGTATCGCATGACTTTGAACACTTCCTCGAGATCTCACAGGTGGCCTTTGAAGCTTTTGCTTTTGATGAGCATATCGTCAACATATACTTCTAGGTTTCAGCCAATCTGTCCCGCAAAAATTTTGTTGGTTGTTCTCTGGAAAGTGGCTCCAGCATTTTTGAGGCCGAAAGGCATAGCTCGATAGTAGTAAGTAGCCATTGGAGTGATGAAGGCTGTTTTTTCTTCGTCCTCGACTGCCATCGGTATTTGATGATATCTGGAGTTGGCATCTAGTTAGCTTAGGTATTCGTATCCACCTGTTTGATCAACAAGTTGTTCTATCCGGGGTAATGGATAGCAATCCTTCGGACATGCCTCGTTGAGGTCTGTGAAGTCTATGCATATTCTCCATTCGCCGTTTGGCTTAGGGACGACAACGGGATTTGGTAGCCACGGGGGGTACTGGACTTCTCGGATGAAGTTTGCTTTTAGAAGCTTCTCAACTTCTTTTTCGATGGCCATTGCCTTTTCTTTGGAGAAAGCCCGCCTTTTCTGTTGGATTGGCTTGGCTTCTCGGCTAACATTTAGCCGATGTTCGGCCACTTCTCTAGATAAGCCTTGGATATCTGTTGGTTTTCATGCGAATTCTCCTCGGCATTTGTTGAGCAGCTTCTGCAGCTGTTGGTTTTTATTCGTAGTCAGCTTTTCACTTATGAGGAAATTTCCTGTCAGTATTCCTTCAACTGGTATGGGTTTTCTAGGGGCTGAGTGCGCCTCTCCTCTTCAGCCACACATACGTAGCTATCGGTGAGGCTTTTCAACATTGTGAGGTAACACTCTACGGCTAGATTCTGATCGCCTCTGAGTGTGACGACCCCTTTCCATGATGGGAATTTCAGCTTTAGGTGTTTCTGAGAGATGACGGCTTGAAAAGCATTTAGGAACGGCCGCCCGAGGATGACGTTGTATGGCAGGTTGAGATCTACTACGACAAATAATTGTTGTTCCGTACATTTGGAGCAATCTTCCTGGAAATACACCGGCATTTTGGTGACTCCATTCACCCCGATGATGGGTCTCGGGCAGTTGAGTAGCTCTGATTCTGGGCGCTCCATTACTTCATAGGCGTCTAGTGAGATTAAATTGACTGCACTGCCGTTGTCTACCAGGGTTCCTTTTACTCTGATGTCGCCAATCATTGCTATTATCATTAGGGCATCATTTTGGGGGTAGGATACCCCGATCGTATCCTCCTTTGAGAAAGATATTACCATTTCTTTAAACGGTCTTAATGCTTCCTCGTCCGCCTTGAGGTTGTCTTGCTTTCTTTATCCTCGGGAAAAAGGTTCCGTTATGCTTTGAGCCCCTCCTCCTATTAGATTTATCATTAGCACGCCGTTATCCTCAAACATCAGCACCTCTTTCCCTTTTAATCGTCTGTTTGTAGGGCCATCGGACGGTTCTGCTCGCGCGCTATTTTTGCAGTGTGTGGTTGTTCGTCCATCGGCTCCTTGTGCTCTTGCTTTTACAGCGTATTCTCCCAGGTATCCGTCTTCGATTAGTCGCTCAATGGCATTTTTAAGCGTTCGACAGTCTTCAGTATCGTGACCGTTAGACTGGTGAAAATGACAGTATGCTTTTTCGCTAGGATCCTATGCGGACACCTGGTCGGATTATCGGATATTGTATCGACAGTTTTTTAATCTCGATGATTGATAATATTTCGGTTCGGGGTAGTAAGAGCGATGTTGCTCTAGGCTCTCCTGTTCTGTCTTCGACTAGCTTCCCCTAAAAGGGCTCGGCTTGTTTTTCAGGTGGCTTCCGTTGTGTGGGTGCCTTCGGTGTCGTTGCTCTAAGGGTTTCGGTCTGCTTCGGGAGGTTCTCTTGGTACTCGGGCTCCTCCATATTCGCATAATTATGCGACCTGATTCGCAGCGCATCGAGGGTTTGTGGCGGTTCTACTATCAGCAAGTCTTTCATCTTTGCGTATTGACAATTTCACTTTAGCGCTTCTACCGCAAAATCTACGGTGGCATCTGGTGTCATGGCCATCTCCATTGTGAAATGGTAAACGTAATCTTTTAGAGATTCATTAGCTCCTCTCTGGACGTCAAATAGGGCTGCGGCGGATTTCTTTATCGGGATGGATGTGCTGAACCTGCTCAGGAATTTTGTCTCCAGCTGGGAGAAATTGTCGATCGAGCCAGCCGGCAATCCTTCGAACCAAGTTCTAGCAATTTCTGATAGGGTGATCACGAAGACCTAACGGAGGGCTTCGTCACTCATATCTTGAATTATTACGGAGTCCTTTACTCGGATCAGGTGGGTGACTGGGTCGGAATTCCCATTATATATTTCCTTCAGGATCCGGATCTTGTGGTTTACCAAGATGCTCCGCACTCGGTGAGTGAAAGGATGTTTTGGTTGGGTGTCTCGTCTCTCCGGGTTGTTCTGTCGGGGGGATAATGATCTTTCTTGTCTTTGGTTACGACGGCGATGGCTCCTTCTAGAAACATGGGATCGCGGGGATTTGCTTCTGTTTCTTTGGTCCTCCCGTCTCGACGGGACCGGCTGTGGCGATCCACGCGCCTCTAATCATGTCTTGTAGCCTGGCTATTGACCTCATGAAGGTTATCTACGGTTTCTTCCTGCACGAGTTAACGTGCTATTATTGAGGCTCTTCTAGGAGGCTGTCGCCCCACGTGTTCTTCATGATGATATTGGCTCCCGGCTGGGGCCGCCTCATAACCCTCCGGATAGGGCGGGTTGTGAGGGACATACACCACCAATAGTGGTCGAGCGATGCCTTGTGAATTTGGCAGGGCTTGCAGCGTCGATAGGGGTGATGGTATTAGAGCTATTCCCTAGTTGAGCGGTTGTGGGTTTACATTGGCGAGCAGCCTTACGAGGGTGTCAAGTCTGTCATTTAGAATATTCAGTCGATCTTCTGATGGTGGGTCTGGATTTACCATGCTTGGTCCTGCCGTCGTAGGTGTGCACAAGCTGATGTCTGGTGTTTCAATGAAATTTAAGGTTCTGTTGATCGACGGGAGCCGTGCTGCGGTTAGACCGATGATTGTAGATGCATCTCTTATTCCGCCATCCCTTATTTGTGGGTTGGGTTCTTCGCTTTGTAGGAGCGGTGGAATTTATAGGAAATTCAGATTCCGGCTAGAAGTCATTCCTTACCGTGATTCGAAGATAAAAATATAAAACGGAGCTTTAGCCCTTGAGGAACGCTCACTCAAGTGATCTAAATGCTCTCAATGAACGCACCAAATGATAATATTCGATCCGGGGGTGGGCTTACTATGTGTTGGGCCTCTGCTTTGGGGCCATGTGGTTATGATCCATGTACCTGCAATGCGCCGGAGGGGGACTCTGGCGTAGACACTCCGACGATCAAGTCAGTATGGGAGTGATGTTGTTGAGTTCTACCGGTAGTCGGGTAGAGCACTGGCAGTCATGGTTATGTCTGGGAGAGTGTGTTCTCTCTTGATCATGTGTATGTCGGGTGTGTCTTGGTCTAGTTATGTCTGTATTGCATGTATAGTGATCTCTGCCTCGTGAAGGCATGATGAGGGGGGTATTTATAGGCTCTTAGGTCGAGGTCCTTGTGGACATGTGTCGATCCGATGGCTCTCGGCCATCGGGTCATAAATGGTGTTTGAGTGTATGCGATGTGGGCGAGTGCTGTTGACCATTTACCGATAGACTCTAAATAATACCGAGTGAGGTTATAAGTCATACCTGGTCCCCCTTGCCGAATGGTCATGTGTCCGAGATGGGTGCCGAGTGCGGCTCTAGGCTGTGCCGAGTGGCTTGTGCAGCTGATGACCTTGTTGTGCCGAGAGTCCCTTGGCCGAGTAGCTTGGTTCCGATAGCCTGTGCCGCATGTGACATGGCAGAGTGCGCTTATGAACCTCGGGCTCTTCTTTGGCTTGATTGGGCTTTGGCTGGTCTTTGTTGCTTCGTAGGCCTTGACTGGCCTCTTGAAAGGGTGAAATGACCGTGGTACCCCTGAGGTATCATCTTGTATTATCATACAAACATTGTATTTGATATAATTAAGGCTTAATTTGGAGATATAACGTTGAGTTTGTGAAGATGAACTTGGTAATGTTTGTGAGCCATTCAGAATGATCTCGCGCAAAAAAAACAAGAGATAAACTCATAAAAAAATGTAGGGCTGTCCATTCCGACGGTATGGTAGATATCGTCCGAAATATATCGGTATTCGGCATACCGAATCGACGAAAATTTCTACCGTACCGTTCCGAATAATATTTTGGTACCGTACCGAAATACCGAAATATTATTCGGTTCGGTATGGTATATACCTAAATACCGAAATTCAAACAACAACTAATTTTCAGATTTTGCAATCCTGTCAAAATTTCCAGATTTTCACAACCAACAAAGTAAACAATCTAGCAACATTAGTAGCTTCAGGAATAGGTTGGACAGTAGCCTCAATCTCCATTATAGGAAGAATCTGTATGAAATTTTACAATAATTTCAATGTGTGAAATTAGGGTTTATGCATTGAAATTGGGGAAAATTGAAAATTAGGAAAGGAAACACAC
>NBIL01077127.1:3576-13873 GCA_002752925.1 Viola pubescens var. scabriuscula | reverse complement strand
AAAATTATAGTTTTGTGAAGGATCCATGAAAGAGCTTGAAGATTGTAAAAAACTCAGATTTTTTTTGGTGTCCAAATGACACAAACACAATATATATTTATAGATCTCAAAAGACCAAAAATAGTGGTATATTTTTTTTATAATTATTTTGAGTAATTATTATGTAAAAAAGACATTTAAAAAAGGAAATGTAAAATGAAAAAAGGGTGTAAAAAACTCTTATTTTTTTTAGTGTCCAAATAACACAAATCTAGTCTCTATTTTAAAAAATTGAAAAAAAAATGATAATGGTATATTTTTTTAATTATTTTGAGTAATTATTATAAAAAAGGCATTTAAAAAAGAAAAAAAAATGTAAAAAACTCTGATTTTTTTTAGTGTCCAAATAATACAAACCTAGTCTCCATTTATAGATCTAAAAAAATTAAAATAATGGTATATTATTTTTTAAATTATTTTGAGTAATTATTATAAAAAAAACATTTAAAAAATGAGTGAGGGAAAAAAAACAGACCAATGACAGCCCGCAACGCGTGCTGTCATTGGTCCAATTTTTTTTTTCTTAAAAGAAAAAAACAATGGTGGGTTCCACAGTCAGAAAAATCTGGGTATCAAATACCTCTCTTTCCTCGTAGATTTTTGACACCTCAATAATATCCTGCTGCAGCCAATAATCTAAATAATACCCTACTGTGGATGGTCTAAAAGGAAGGAACAACCATTTTGCTTTATATATCTAGATAATTACGGGTGTTCATTTGGTTCAGTTCGGTTAGATATATTTTAGCAATTTTGATTTGGTAATCGATTATCCGAATTACTAAATATTAATTACCAATCCTAATTATTGAATTATAGATGCCAAATTGAATTTCTCAAAAAAAAAATCGGTTCACTATTCAGTTATCTAAATAAATCAAAATGTTTAAAATATAATATCTATCATGTTAAAAAAATTAGGAGACTTTACACATAAAGTTTACATTTTTGTCTATTTTGCTTTTGATTAATTAAGGCTAACAAATATATCTAAGACTTTGAATACATTATTTTGATCCAAACTTGTTAATATAAACTTGTTAATATATACCCTCTAGTCTACTATCACCTTTCTTTCTTTTCTTTCTCAAGCATAGCAACGTTTCCTCTTCCTCCTCTTCTTCCCTCTCAAGTTGCTCTCCATTGTTGAACACCAAGTACGTAGGTTTTGTTTCAATAATCTTGTTTCAATAATTTTATTATTATTCTTGTTTAAAAAATATTACCTCATCCTCGGCACATTTCCAATCTTTGCATTGGTTTCAAGTAATCTATGTAGAAATAATTATTTAATTTTTTATTCTCAGCACTGTGTTAGTTGTAAATAAAGTTCCAGACTTTGAGTTCTTTGTTTTCAAGCCGGAATCCCAAATTTTCAATCTTTTCTTTTGTTTGGGCTTTTCAATACTACTCTTTTATATGATTGACTGGATACGGTGTAGAAATTTTGGTGGTTTAGCAAGGAGATTGCTGACTTTTTGCCCTCGGAACTGTTTTATTAGATCAATTAGGATGGAGAGTGGTAACGATTGGAGTGTGAGAGTTAGTAATGGTGAGTCTAGAGGCGCACTGATAGTTTTAGAAGGGTTAGATCGTTGTGGGAAGACCTCACAATCTGGTAGATTATAGTTGATGAGGAAAGATGTGACTAGTAATTTGTTATAAGGGTAAAGTGGTAAAAATAACTAAATTTTATTTCCTTTCCATCCACGTTGTCATACACAAATATTAAAATTTCCTTCATTTTTCCTTGTATATATAAGATGCAGTCATACAAAGGAATTTCTCTAAAAAAAATCTTCAATCTCCTTTCCTTTCCTTTCCCTCGTTAAATTTCCCCTCTTTTCCTTCGTGCACTTTAGTTCTCATACAAAATAAAAAGTTCTAATTTAGTTTCATGGCTTTTCTATTTTCCTCATTTCAATACATAGTTTTAAGGGGGGAAAAATTTGTCAGACCCTGACATTTTTTCTCACTCCTAATCAGACCATAATTTTAACTCCTCATTGAATTGACTCCAAGGTTATGTTTCATCAGTTACATTTGACCTTATTGTTTCTTCCGTTAGTCATTTAGACCCCCATATCCCTAACTTTTCAACCATCTCCACTAACGTCGTCCAAAAATTGCTGTTAATCTAGTTTGGTTCCCATCTGCATAAAAAATTGATGTCATTTGACTAGAAATGAAAAAAATAATAATAAAGGAAAGCAACTACAACGGTAATAAAACAACAGTAATATTCTAAAAATTGGGGATTTGAGATTTACTTTCAATTAGAGATTCGAGGGATTAAAAAGATTAGGAATTCATATGGAAAATAAAATTGATTGTGTTGATAATATGTCTATCAGGTGAACAAGTAGTGGCGGCGGAGAGTCAAGTGACAATGGAAATATGTTGATGCAGGAAATATGTGACGGTATTGATATCTAAATCGAATTCAAATAAGAATCGCATATATTATGCGTTGATCGAGTTTGCGGCTCATGAATTGGATGAGTCATACCTACATCTGCAACTATGAAAGAGAAAAAAGAAAGGAAAGATAGGCGTTGCTTAATTCTAAACTATTTCATTATTATATTTGTTTTTTGTAATATTATTTATTTTAATAATATTTATTGCTAAAAAAATCATTAAACAGTAGGATTTTGGTGACAATTTCACGCAAAATTAGGACTAACGGTAACTTTTAAACGATATTAGTGGAGATGGTTGGAAAGTTCGGGTTATGGGGTCTAAGTACTAATAGAAGAAAAGATGAGGTCAAACGTGAATGATAGAACATAAAATTTGGGGTTGAGGAGTTAAAGTTAGGGTTTGATTTAGTAGAGGGAAAAATTTAGTTAAAATTTAATTAAAGTTTTGATACTTCTAGCACTACTCTTTTAATATAACATATTTGAAAATTCTAGATACACTTAATTTTATTTATTTATTTCACTAACCTTTGGAAATGCACTAGTGAACTTGACACTCTGAGTGTTCTCTCTTTCCGTTTCAATTTCTATTAGATATTCACGATTTTTTAGCAAAAAATAGTTGTTACATTCTTTTCACACGGAGGATTGACCATCATAATGCATCAAAAATGATATTTTTAATTATTTCAGTTGGATTGGGATCAGATTTGGTTGTCATCAAAGTGGTGAAGAGAAGGCGAAGATTTGGTCATTGTCGGAGTGGCGAAGAAAAGTTGAAGATCTAGCCGTCGTCTTCGTCGAAGTGGATTTCAAGGTCGTGTGAGATCCGAAAATGGACCTCTAGGTGGGCCAAACGGTGGCGGAGAGAGGGCTTGGAGGTTTGATAGGAGATTCGATAGAGGAGGATGAGAGATGACGGTGGTGGAGGCAATTGGAGTTAGAGGAACGAAAGAGTTGCAAGAAGAGTGTTTTTTTTATGGGAGTGAAGTTTTTTGGTGGAGGGATGATGGCTAATGGAAATAATTAAACGGTTAGAATGTAGTTTTCAATTTTTGGTGAAAATTTTAGAAATGAAAAAGCGAATTTTCTTTTCCAAAACAGAAAAAGAAAACTCCTTTGAACACAAATTCCCCAATCTTCTCATTTTCACATTTTCAAATATTAACAAAGTTTTTAATCACTAATAATCTCATGAAAAGACAAGTGAAAGAAATGCATTTTATTTATTAAAATTTAAAATACAATAGTAGTGATCTCAGGATTTATAACTCATATACAAGTAACACAAACAAAATAATACTAATCATTCTCAATTTTCAACTAGTGGAAGCATAATTAAATAAGCAAAATGAAAACTACATCCTTGGAAGAAAGAATGATTGTTTCATCTTCTTTAATATCTTGGGTGAATGTTCTTGAAATTCAGGGGATCAAGCCTTCGAGGCTATGGGTAAAGGAGTTGCGCGTAGGAGCGACGAAAAGGAAAAAAAATGATGCCACATGGGTAAAACAATAGTTTTAGAAAAAAGTACATTTTTTATTATTCTAAAATTCTTTAATTCTGAAAAATTAGAAGGCATAAGATAAACATAGAGTGCAATTTGGGATGTTGATAATATAGGGTGCTGTCCGAGCGAAAAAAAGTATTACCTTATTACAATACTAAAGATGTTTTTATTTATAGGTAAAATCCTAAGAGTGTGAATAGATTCGTGTGAGAGTACTAACAGGCCCTTTGACATTCAGGTTCTACTTAGGGAAGTTGGTTTCCAAAACCAAGAAGCCAACAATGGTGTTTGGTGAACACTTTTCAAACCAAACTTCTTGGAAAGCTGGAGTCCAATACCTTAGTTTTGGAGAAGCTTGGAATTGCTCCTTCTCCAAAACCAATGGTTTTGCTCCTTCTCAATGGTTTTGGGAATTGCTCCTTCTCCAAAACCAATGGTTTTGGCTAAACACGGGAAGGAGATTTGCTTTTTAAGTGGGCAAAATTATTTGATACAAGTTGTCAAAATTACAACTTGTACCATATATAAAATACACACCACTTTCGCCCCTGCTTCGTTTCATCGTTTCATCGCCGTCCGTCTCTGTCTCACCCTCCGAATCTATCTCATCCTCGCCATTGCCCTCCGCCTCTCATTTGATTTTATTGCTGGTTTATTTTGATTTTATGACTGGTTTGTTTTGATTTTATGGCTGGTTTGGTTTGATGGCAGTGACCTGAGGAAGAAGATGAAGTTTGGCTACATTAACTTGTACCAAATTAATAATAATGACATAATGGTAATTATGCATGAATAGTAACTTGCACCAAATTAATGATAATGACATAATGGTAATTATACATGAATAGTTTAAAATCAATATTAATAGTTAAAAAAATTATAAATATTTTAATCTATATTTGGAGTATAATGCTTTTAAATACAAGCACCAAAAAAAATTAATACTTACCTGATTTTCAACGAGGGCAACCACCAAGGGATCGGAAGGAGACCTTTAATCCGGCACATTCTTTATTACGATGTTGTATAGAACGGACATTTGGAGTCTGGAAGAGAAGATGGAAAATATTACGTGACATGCCTTTGTATCCATTTCTAATGCAAGCTAAAATTGTAGTCACTTCTATGGTTTTGCACAATTTTATACGAAGAAAATCTCTAAATGATACTACTTTCAGAAGATTGGATGAGAATTCTAATTTTGTGCCAGATGATATATTTTTGGATACGGAGGGAGTTTCACAAGATGTGATGTATATGGGTGAAGGAAGTATGCAAAGTGAAATCAATAATAGTGAAATATTACCTATGAATGTACTTCGTAAATCAATAGCTAATAGCTTAATGATGAATAGATAATTGTGATTTATATATGTAAAACTTTAAAAAGTGCTCAATATTTAACTTTATGAAGTTTTAATTCTTGGTATAAATAAAATGTTAATTATTTGTTTAAAGAAATAGATTGATTTAAATAATCTATATATATATGGCTAAAAAATATTAATTATAATGCTTAAAACAAGTTGTGTACTTTGTAGTCATTTTATATTTCAATTATAGTTTTAACGACAGTTTTTACCAAACACCATAAACAACTTTTAGTATCTCATAACACTTTTAACAAATATTTACCAAATAATATAATAATTTTTCCAAAATTAATTTTCACACAACACTTCTTCCACAATACTTTTCCAGCCAAAACTTCAACACCGAAGAGAGCTTAAATCCTCATCCTTCATCTTTTACTGTGCGAGGATGAGAGTAAAAAAAATAAAAAATAAAAAATTATATGAATAGATGGATGAGAATGGATGAGGAACAAAATGCGTCCACTCAAACTGCCACGCCAGCCCAGCCCAACCCACACGGACACTCCCCGCACAAAGCCACTACCCCCCACACGAGCATAAACAACAAAGAGTTGCTATTCCAAACCAACAAAAGAACAGAGATGCTGCTGCTGAGCAGAGGCAGAGCAGCTGTTTCAGTCTCTGCTGTTTTCTGCACAACTCCTCACTCACCTCCTCCTCCTCCTTTTCTGTGCCAATTGAATCCCAAATTATTGGGCACCAAAACAACTTTCCCTTACACAAATTCTTCCACAACCCTTAAATGGAAGCTTAGTAGTAGAAGCAGGATTAAAATGGATAGTTTCAAGACAAGGGCATCCGCAGCAGCGGAGCCATTAAAGAATGCCGATGCTCTCATTGACTCTGTCGAGACCTTCATCTTCGACTGTGACGGTCAACAATCTCTTCTCTTCTTTTTCTTGATTGCGATTCTTGTTTCTTGAATTGATTAATAACCGAGTGAAGGGCATGCAGGAGTCATATGGAAAGGTGATAAATTGATTGATGGAGTTCCTGAAACTCTTGATATGCTCCGCTCAAGGGTTACTTATTCATCACCTCCTCTTCATTAAAAAAAAATGCTTCTAATTGGTCTTATTAAAATTTGGGTATTTTTTTTTTGGCTTGGTTTTCAGGGCAAGAGATTGGTTTTTGTCACCAACAACTCCACAAAGTCTAGGAAGCAGTACGGTAAAAAGTTTGAAACGCTTGGTCTTAATGTCAGCGAGGAAGAAATATTTGCATCCTCTTTTGCTGCTGCTGCTTACTTGAAGTCCATTGATTTCCCAAAAGATAAAAAGGTTACATCTTTTATGTTTTTTCTTCTTTTTGATGATGAAATGGATGAACTTGGTATAAGTCCGGATGGGTGGGCATGATTTTAGGTTTATGTGATTGGAGAGGAGGGCATCTTGAAGGAGCTTGAGCTTGCTGGATTTCAGTATCTTGGTGGGCCAGTAAGTATGAGTTCCAGTTTGTATTGTGCTTGGCTGCTAAATAATAAACATTGATATATGCATCAATGTTTATATGGTTTTGTCTTGCATGGTAATACAGGAAGATGGAGGGAAGAAGATAGAACTGAAGCCTGGGTTCCTGATGGAGCATGATAATGATGTGAGTTCTCTTTTTGTTTAACTTCTCTTTCCATTTTGACATCTCTGATTGTATGGTTCTTTGAAACTTGAACTGCATTGGATCATTCATGCATTCCTTTTCTGTAATTTGAAATTGAAGGAGTAATTTCCCAAAAGTCTGTAACAAAGAAATCTCTGCATTACTATTTAGGTTGGTGCGGTTGTGGTTGGCTTTGATCGTTATTTCAACTACTACAAAGTCCAGTAAGTTCACAAATCGTTCTATTCAAGCATATCCACCCCTCATGTGATCACGCACTTACCAACATTAAGCAGCAGCTTTCTTTTTTAGTTTAGTGTGTTTCTCGTTGGGAATGTATTTTATTTATTTTCGTTCATTGCTCGACTGAATTTTCTGGAAGGCTTGAAACAAGTTTTGTATTGAAATTTGGCTTTGCGGCCCTGATTAATGTTTTCTTTGCGGATGGAAGGTATGGGACACTCTGCATACGGGAAAATCCTGGATGCCTCTTCATTGCTACAAACCGTGATGCTGTCACACATCTCACAGATGCTCAGGAATGGGCAGGTTCTTGTCTCACCTTGTGATAAATATGCTTTGCAAAAATTTGTTCCAGCAATATGAATATAAGAGAGCATTGTCGTGAACTGTGCACATGCTGTCTGATGTTCATTTTAGTATTAATGGTTATTTCTGATTATACTATCTCGCCACTGCCCTTAGGTGAGCATGTGCGTGTAGTCATTGCTACTTCTTCAGAATCTGGTATGATGTGTTTTTGGTTTCAGGTGGTGGTTCTATGGTTGGTGCTCTTGCTGGATCAACTCAGCGTGAACCTCTGGTCGTGGGAAAACCCTCAACTTTTATGATGGATTACTTAGCAAACGAGTATGGTTCCTCTACGTAGTATTTCTTTTCTTTCCGTTCTCTTTTTTGAGTGCTGAAGATTTAGTAGAACTGCGGTGCATTACTAAATATACAGATATAGCTTCAGATTCTACTCCTTAACGGCGGTGCTTTATTGGTGTCAATGCCATGCATACACTAAAACTTGGCTGGAAGAACTTTAGAAAGAGCCGCTTTCATCCTCAGTTATTGTTCATGATCAACTACGTTTTCCTTGTGTTCGAAGTTTAAGCTAGCGTTGATCTAATTCGGCATGAAATGTCACACAACACTTTTTTTTATATGTATCAATTGCAGATTTGGGATTCTCAAGTCACAAATATGCATGGTTGGGGACAGATTGGATACCGATATTCTGTTTGGACAGAACGGTGGCTGCAAAACTCTCCTTGTTCTCTCAGGTAACTGATTGTCGCGTAATTCGTCCTATCTAATTGCGAATGAAGTGTTATGCAATCTAATTTATGGTTCACTTTGAAATAGGTGTGACCTCACTGTCAATGCTTCAAAGCCCAAGCAACTCCATCCAACCAGATTTCTACACAAACAAAATCTCTGATTTTCTGTCTCTCAAAGCAGTAGCTGCGTGAGCATCTGAGGTGTTCCAAGGTTTTGCTTTTCTCGTAGTGTACTATTGTATATCATTCTATTATTCATAGCAGATATGAAGATATTTCCTTCAAAAATCAAAGAAAAGGATGCCACATCCATCCCACGTTAATCCGAATGAGAAACTTGCTACCCTTTTATGTCTTCTTTAATGATCTGACCACCACAATTTTCTTCTCCTATCCAAAGTAGACACTTTAATAGACTTTTTACCAACTTGACCTTCGCAATGTTTACACTAAAGCGGTAGCAGATCCAGAATTTTTTATCATCGGGTGATTACATTGCTATATAATGTCCCTAGAGCAAAATATTAGTGAAAGCTTTCTTTTTTGTTTTACTTTTTAATCAAACTAAATTAATTATATAAAAAAACATCTATAAAATAATGAAAGCGGAAGCTCTAAATTAGTATGATGCCATTTGGAAAATTCAAGTGATAACATGTACAAAAATTACTAATTATTTATGTAATTATAAATAATATAAAATTTAGTAAAAAATAGTTCTAATTTTTGGATTATCTTTGTTTTTATCTTTTTTTCAAAAAATAATATGTACGTTTCTCCACCTATTTGTTCAATTTTTAAAGTGCTATGCTTCTCTACCTATCCATCCAATTTTCAAAATTACAAATAAAAAGTTTGCTCTTTTTTTAATTATATTTTCAAGAAAGGTTCATTGTATACCCTAAATTATAAAAGGGAAAAATGAAATATGGGTCCCCGCAGATTGATTGATTTATTTCAGCTATCTATTTATTTTTTTGACTTATTTCGTACTTCCACTTCCATCGAATGATTTATTTCATCCCTCACTCTAACGCTATCCATTTTTTCCGTTTGTTTACTTACGTGTCGTGCCACGTAAATTTTCACATCACTGACTGCTGACGTTACCGACTGCTGACGACGTGGTGTGCCATGTCATCCATTATTTCTTTTTCTTTCCCTTTTTCTTTCTTTCTTTTTTCTTTTTTCTTTCCCTTCTTCTTCCACGGCACCTTCTTTTCCTCTTTTTTTCATGGTTCTTTTTCTTTCTTTCTTCTTTTTTCTTTCTCTTCTTCTTCCTCTCTTCTTCTTCTTACAGGACACCTTCTTTTCCTCTTTTTTTCATGGTTCTTTTTCTTTCTTTCTTTTTTCTTTTTTTTTTCTCTGCAAAATATTTGGTTGGGGAAGGGATGGATTTGAAGAGGGTGTTGAAATCTTTTCCCGTTACATCGTTGAAGAAAACATGGAACTCTAATGGATCGGAAATCTAGTCATGTTTAAGGTTTACAGCTCCTATTATGTTTTCAACTGCGGAAAAAGTGTTGGGTCCAACAGAACAACCAAAATCTACTATCCGAAAAGGATTAAAGGAATCAAGATTGGGGTTTTTCAATTACAGGATCCGGATTCGTTCATACATAACCCGGATTCGTTCATCAAGACCCGGATTCGTTCATACATAACCCGAATTCGTTCATCACCAAATCCGACTCCGTTGCTTTCCTTTCGGTCGCTTTCGTGGTGATTGGTGCCGTATTGGTTTCTGTGTGGCTGTTTCGGAGAAGACGGGGCTGCGGCAGAGGAGGAGGAGGACAAGATGGGAAAAGAAGAAAAGATGGATGCCATCGGGAACCATGAAAAAAAGAGGAAAAGAAGGTGCCG
The DNA here is from genome assembly GCA_002752925.1 of Viola pubescens var. scabriuscula. NCBI lineage: Eukaryota > Viridiplantae > Streptophyta > Magnoliopsida > Malpighiales > Violaceae > Viola > Viola pubescens. Next base: position 3,779 of record NBIL01077127.1, on the reverse strand, counting down.
TGGAAGAAGAAGAAGAGAAAGAAAAGAAAAAAGAAAGAAAGAAAGAAAAAAGAAAAAGAAAATGGTTTTTGTCTACGTGGCGTGACACGTCAGCAATCGGTGACGTGGCAATTGACTCGGCACGACACGTAATCAAACTGACGGAAAAAATGGATAGCGTTAGGGTGAGGGATGAAATAAATCATTCGATGGAAGTGGAGGGA
>NBIL01077053.1:0-13668 GCA_002752925.1 Viola pubescens var. scabriuscula | reverse complement strand
CATCACAGGAAACCTTTTATTTAGTCAGCTCTATTTTATCATTTAATCCCACTCCGGTTGAGAAACCAACCACTTTACCCAGCACCAAAAAAGCACAGAAATGCGCAACACTCTAAACTCAAGCATCGTCAAGGGCAAGAACCCCAGGGAGTGGCTTCCCCTCTAGAAGTTCTAAGCTGGCACCACCTCCAGTTGAGATGTGACTCATCTTGTCAGCAAGCCCCACCTTCTCCACAGCAGCAACAGAGTCACCCCCTCCAATGATGGTTGTCACACCCTTGCCGCTCAGCTCAGCAAGCTTCTTAGCAATCGCCTGAAACAGGGGTCGAACATGCAACATTCAGCTACAGTCAAAGCACCAGCTATGAAACCTATAACCTAACAAAATGATATATACCTCAGTTCCAGCTGCAAACTTCTCGAACTCAAAGACACCCATGGGTCCATTCCAAATAACAGTTTTGGTAGTGTCCAATGCTTCGCCAAATGTCTTAATGGAATCAGGTCCAATATCCAAACCCATCCAACCGTCTGGTATCTGAGACGCTGGCACAGTCTGCAAAACTATCAATGTTAGACTATGAACTATAGTACAACATCACTGTAGTGAAAGTAGATGCTCCTAGTCTTAGTCTCAGTAACTCAAATTTCATAAAAAGGCAGCAGAATATCACCACATACAAACTCCAAAGAAACAATATAATCTGAACAGAGCAACAGACCTTGCTATTGGCATCCGCAGCAAACTTGTCAGCAATAACTACATCAGTAGGCAGCAGTAGCTTGACTCCTTTGACCTTTGCCTTTTCCATAAGAGATTTTGCAAGATCAAGTTTGTCTTCCTCCACAAGAGATGATCCAACTGCATGCCCTTGGGCCTTGTAAAAGGTAAAGATCATTCCTCCACCCATCAAGAGGATATCAACCTTCGCCAAGAGGGATTCTATCACTCCAATCTTACTTGATACCTTTGAGCCACCAACAATAGCGGCAAATGGCTTCTTGGGGTTTCCAACGGCTCCAACAAGATAATCAAGTTCCTATAATCAGAAGTTCATGAAACATGTCACCAAAACCAGACGACTGTACATAGAATGTTTCGCTTTTTTTTCTAAAAGCTTTTTTAAAAGTAATTCAGCCAGTAAAATCAGATCCCAATCAAATCAAATCTTCAAGAGAGAATTCTCCAATAGCCATGAATAGGTGATGATGTCAAGATTGGCACTGTCATCTAAGAATATGCATTGAATATATCCACACCAGACTCCACTTCTAAGCAGTGTTCACCTCCATGAGACCTTTTTATTCAATATTTCCATATGCAATATGTTTCCCAGACACTCTCAGGGGAAAAGAGCTACCATACCTTTTGCATAAGGAAACCTGCAACAGCAGGTTTTAAGTACTTGGATGCACCCTCTGTGGAAGCATGTGCTCGATGGGCAGTGCCAAAAGCATCATTCACATAGACATCTGCTAGAGCAGCCAGCTTCTTAGAGAATTCAGGGTCATTCTTCTCTTCCTCCTTGTGAAACCTCACATTCTCAAGGAGAAGAACACCCCCTCCTGAGAGCTCAGATACCTGTTTCTGGACTTCCTCTCCAATGCAGTCATTTGCCATCTTGACCTATAACCAAGGAATTGAAAAATGTAAGCTCAAAGAATCAGGCAGCAATGTTCATTAGAAGTTGTATACAAAGTCAAGGTTATGTCAACAAACCTGAACACCAAGAAGCTCAGATATCCTTGGTACAAGAGGCTTTAAGCTGTATTTTGGAGTAACACCCTTCGGACGCCCCTGAATCGAGAAACAAATACAAATATTGTGTTAGCAAGGACTGGCAAAGGTGACACATAATAAATGTTAACCAAAGAGATATTCAAGCCAATTAGACTGTTTCTTCTAGGGAGATGAACAACTACAGAAATCCAAGTATCCAGTTTCTCTAATTAATTTCTTTTCTTATATCGAAAAGCAGATAAGACCATGTTAGGTTGCAAGTTTCCCTAATACAAAACAACAACACTTGCAGATTTCTTGTACATTCCTGTCATATAACTAGTTCTTTCTCCAACCACCCACAGTGATGTCCAGGTTAACCAATTGCTTGACATTTCAAGAGTTAGAAAACCATCCTGATAGCAGAAAGTACAAGTTATACCCTAGGCTTTCTTTTTCAAAAGCACCTCCTTAAGATTAAACTATAAAAACCAAAAAAGGAAAGTAGTAATCCTAACTTTTACTCCGTGTAACTCAAACATGAATGCAGACCCATAGAGATGAATTAAAGCTCAACTCTTACATGAGAACAAATATCCATGACATTTTCCCTTTCCGACACCATAGTAAAAAATCACAAGCACATATTTAGACACATCAAAAGAAGCAATGGCTACTGGGAATCACAAAACTGCAAAAGTGCAATGGTCCATTAACCAAATATATCTTCTCCAGATTAGCAACAAGAACGCAGTTAAATGGATCAATGTAAATACGCCCCGTTACTGCCCAAAATAGTAACAAACAACAAAAGATCACGCATTCCATTGCCCATTAACATTGTTTTTTCCACAAGAATAAACGAAAAAGAAAACAAAAGCGTTTGATAGTAAGTGAGGCAGCAGACTAATCAAGAACTTTAAAAATAACACACAAAAACATAGAAAAAATAATATACGAGAGAATCGTATGAAGCAAGACAAATCTGGACACAAGGTTCATTTTTGCGATGAATACAGACAGACCCAATAAGCAGAAACAGAGAAAAAAGGCAGGCAGAAAGGAATAAGAGAGTAGGAGTAGTATACCAAGTGGGAGCAGAGGATGACTTTGGCACCGCGATCCATCAAATACTTGATGGTGGGGACGGCAGCGCGGATCCTGGTGTCATCGGTGATGTTGAAGTTATCGTCCAAAGGGACGTTGAGATCTACACGAACAAACACTCTCTTACCCTTCAAATCAGACTCTGATAGGCTACCCACGCTCTTCTTTGTCGCCATGTTCAACTTCTTCTAGCTATGAATCACATCCGAAGAAAAAATACATGCAAAGTCAGTATATATAACAATAATACATGGAGGAGGAGGAAGCGAGATGAAGAACACTTACGGAGAGAAAAAAGGGAGAGATGGTCAAAGAGAAAGTGAAGGAATGGAAGGTTTGAGGTGTGACGAGAAGCAGGCCAGGTGTGATGTAGGGAGTGAGGAGCGTGAAAGGCTTCTACTTTATAAGAGAGAGAGAGGGAGAGAGAGGAGATTGGGTTTTTGGGGTTTTGGTTTCGTTTGTTAGTTTCGGTTTTTTTTGTTTTTTTTTCTAGGAGTAAAAACCTCGGGCGGTTTCCCTTTCCTTCTTATTTATTCGTCAGCATATTCCTTGCCTGCTTCCTACGAAAACCAACTACAAAAATGAAAATTCCAGAAAACAAAATTCCAAGTTCAATCTTAATCTTGATATTGCTCTGCTAGTTTTTCTCGGTCTTGTGACTTAGCAGCTTTGCTCAAGTGCTTGACTTTTTTTCTTTTTTTTTATGGCTTAGATAACTCATAATGGTTGACTTAAAAAACCTCAAATCATGTTGAAGCATTTTTGCTAAGCATGCTACATTTTCTATCGTTTGGTAGCACAAGCATGCTTCAATGTGTAATGTGTATTTCAACCACTTTTTTCATCATCATCATCATCATCATTAATGGCATCAAAACAATGCTTACTGTAACCTAAGGCTGTCCAAACAAGAAACATCCTTGGCCTCTCAGTTATTATGTGGTTCTACTGTCAAGTATATAAAGACTGTGCCATGAATTTTAATGCGCTTGTTCCTTTCAAGTGATTCCATCATCAATCATCACAGGTACAAAAACTAACACAACCAGAACTAACTCTGCAGGTTGGATCTTTGTGTATAGAGAAACTACTTCACGATACCACCTTACTCCTAAATAGGTCAACCTAGAACGAACAAGTCCTAGCCCACTTGTTAGACCTAAAAAACAATCGAAAAAGAGGCTAAAGATGTTCGCTGAAATGCTTGCAGAACCTTAAATTATAGATCAATTTGTTTCCACCTGAAAACTTCCACTTATTGTTTTTGATAAGATACCATCTCAAATCTCAATACTTGCTTTGGTCTTTCTGAAGTTTACATCATATCAATTACTGTAAACAAGGACTGAATATTACAACATAACTCAAAACCAACATTGGTGAGGAACTAATGATCAAGATGCAACTCTTTATTCGAAAAGCGAATGGCCTTCCTTGCCTATTCCCAAATCTCTTTTGGTGATTATAACTAGAAGAAAGGCAAAGGTCAAATGATATCTCTTGTATTGATGGCCAAAAGAAAATTTACAACTTTAACTCATACCTCTACAACATCCCATTGCTCATCTACGGTCCACACAATACAAGAGTTGGCACCGGGATGATAAAAAAATCAAACTAATCTTACACAGCAACTGGTACGGCTTCTTCAAGAGCAATGACACCTGGAAGCTCTTTGCCTTCCAATAACTCCAAGCTTGCACCACCACCAGTAGATATGTGGCTCATAACTTCTGCGACACCTACTTTCTCTACAGCTGCAACAGAATCACCACCACCAATAATGGTTGTGACTCCCTTGCCACTAAGATCTGCTAGCTTCTTCGCGATCGACTGCACACAGAAGCACAAATATATCAGCATTTGTTTATGGACGGCACAAGCAGTAGAACCATACACATGCACCAAAAAATAGTTAAAAAGGCTGGATTGGGTGACGACTGTCCAACTCCATTCCACTATATGTGCATATGTCGTCAAAACACCAAATAAACTTGGATCGCGCACCATTTTGTTTTCACAAGAAGGTTAATACTAGTTTGAGGGTCAAACAGGAGTATTTTGGATTGTTAAAATTTGCCAGTTAATTGTACACATGATCATTGTAACAAGAAAACAAATAGTACACCTTTCAAAAAAAAGAAAACAAATAGTACAAACCAATTTGCAAGTAATGGAATGAGATATGAGCATCCATGCTGGAAAGAAATAAATCAAAAGATCAAATCATGAAAAGCAATACTTGCATACCTCTGTTCCAACAGCAAACTTGTCAAACTCAAACACTCCCATTGGTCCATTCCAGATGACAGTTTTGGTGGTGTCCAAAGCTTCGTTGAATGTCTTAACAGAGTCTGGTCCGATATCCAGCCCCATCCATCCATCAGGGATTTCTGATGCAGGCACAATCTGCATGGAAGAAGATTGCATTTTATTCCTCACTAACAAACCAAGTTTAGGCATGGGAGCATGGCAATTATATTTGACAATGTTTAATCCCAGGGAGAGTTGAAAAAACCCTTGGAGCTTAGGCTACGCACCTTGCTGTTTGCGTCAGGAGCAAACTTGTCTGCAATTATCACATCACTAGGTAACAAGAGAGACACTCCTTTCGCTTTGGCCTTCTCAAGGAGTGATGTTGCCAACTCAAGCTTGTCTTCCTCAACCAAGGAAGAACCCACAGACAGACCTTGTGCTTTGTAAAATGTGAATATCATTCCTCCACCCAGAAGAAGGATATCGACCTTCTCTAGTAGTGATTCAATAACACCAATCTTGGATGAAACCTTAGAACCACCCACAATGGCAGCAAATGGTCTCTTTGGGGTTGAAACTGCCCCCACGAGGTAGTCAAGCTCCTAGAGCATCATAAAGAGAATTTATATTACTTTGTCATCACAATTCCTTGTACATCAGGTGAACAAAGCCATAACCAGTTGGCAAATATGAAGTCAATATGAAGTCAATATGAAGTCAATATGAAGTCAAATCCAGCAAAAGAAACAAGAATGGTCTTCCTTCATAATGAATATCAGGCCCTAACAACACAAAATACGCGTGTATGGAAGATGCTGTTCCAATTCCTAGTTTTCGATTGCATGCCAATGTGGAACAGCACCTCACTCTTATACTTTTACCTGAACCTGTAGCAGTGTTCCTTTTTATTTTAAAGGACCATTAGCATCACTGAAAAGAAATTCTTTTTATTTTATGATTGACAATCCAATAGCATGATATGATCAACTACAAAAATCAGTCAACTAGGACCATGTCATAGCAATCTAGAATTCGTTCCAAATTGAGTAAATATTCAAACCTTTAAGTAGAGGAGCTTTGAATTTGAAATAGAAAAAAAAAATTAACAACAAGGAGTGTGTCATGGTGCAAGGAATTGAAACAGAAAATACTGACCTTCTGCAAGAGGAAGCCAGCAACAGATGGCTTCAAGAATTTAGTCACTCCTTCTGTGGAAGCGTGTGCTCTATGTGCAGTGCCGAAAGCATCATTGACATAAAGATCAGCCAAGGAAGCAAGTTTCTTGGCGAACTCGGGATCGTTCTTTTCTTCTTCCTTGTAAAACCTGACATTCTCAAGGAGAAGAACACCGCCCTCGGGAAGTGAGGCAACCAATTTCTCTACCTCAGGGCCAATGCAATCATTAGCCTTGACAACCTGCTCAACCATAATTAGCGAAGGTTAAGAAAAAGGGTGTCAAAAACATAAGCTGGGTTTCATTTTCTCTGATGGGTATAGCAAAGAAGATGTACCTGAATGCCAAGGAGTTCCGACAAGCGAGGAACAAGAGGAGCTAGGCTGAATTTAGGAGTGACCCCTTTTGGTCGTCCCTGAGACATTTGATCAAATACCATTTAAGCACTCTTTGGGCCGAGAAAATGGAAACCAATTAGAACATTTATAATATAAAAAAGCATACCAAATGGCTAGAAAGAAGGACTTTCGCTCCATTCTGAATCAAATACTTGATGGTGGGCACGGCAGCTCTTATTCTGGTATCATCGGTGATGTTCTGGTTGTCATCTAAAGGAACATTCAAATCAGCCCTCACAAACACTCTCTTCCCCTTCAAGTCCGCGGCAGTCAGGTCACCAACACTCTTCTTGGCCATGGAAACCGCGAGAGACCTCAAGGGTCTGGCTGTGGATCCAATAGAATGCACTTGGGAGGTGACATGGTGGACGAAAAGAGGGTCTGCGGCGGAGAAGCCGAGGCGGCGGAGGTTGGAGGAGCGGAAAGAGGAGGAGACGGGGAGGAAAGAGGCGCGGCCGCGGGAGGAAGAGGCGGAAGAAGCGGCGGTTTTGAGGATGGAGAGGGTGGTGGGTGCAGTGGCAGAGGACATTGTTGTGAATTGGGAAGTAAGAGCAGAGAGTGTTGAACAAAGAAGAAAATGGGTTGTACTCAAAAAAATAAAAAATAAAAAATAAAAAAAGAGAAAAAGAAAGAAAGAAAGAAGTGGACGGGAAGACCGGTGTGTGGATTTTGGGATTGTTCTCTTATCGTCGAGGAGAGGCCCAAGATGTTCACATAATAATATATATCTATCAAAAAAACAATTTTAAAAATGGCATGGAATTTTCGACAAAGTGGATTAAATTTCATTTAATGAAAAAAAATTGTTTTAATTAATTGTAGTTTATGTAGTACCCCTCTGTTTTTTAACAAAAGTCGTTTTAAAATAGTAAGAATTCGTAGAATAATAATTTTTGATCTTATTTTATTCCACATAGTTTCATTTTTATTTCTAATCTCCACTTAAATTACCACATCATCATCAAATTTAGTTAATGCTTCGGAAAAGAAAAAATGATAATTATTATGAACAATAAAAATCTGTAAAAAAACGACATTTATTATGAAGGCTTTATTCTTAGCGTAATTTTATTTATTTTAGATATACCAATGTGTGGCTTGCTGGTTGAGGCTTTTGGATGTATTCCATCCAACCAAGTTAAAATCCCACTCCACTTTTTTTCACATTATAATTTTCATCTTTAATCAACCAATATTGTGCCGCCACGCCACCCATTCATGCTCGTGTCGATCTCAATTGAAGAGCCAATGATGGAAGATTTGTCATTCGTGAAAGAAGAAAATTGTGATAACGAAGCCAGCAAAGCAAGTGATGCAGATCATGAAGAGGATGATGATGTTGATAATATTGACCCTAAACTATAAGGACCCTATAGTTTACTCTAAAACATTTTGACAAGAGTTTTACTATATAGCTGATGAAGCATGACAATCTCTCAGAACGACTGACGAGAGTGACGTGATTCTCTTTTAAATTTCTGGACCTGATTTCTCCGGTAACACCGGACTGAGGAGTTCGAGGACAGCAAAACATTGACACCCAGTGTTCCGATATGGATCCGAAAATCTCTACAATTGAGGAGGAAAATAAAAAAGAGATAAACAAGAGCAGCAATTTCATGCACTAAATAAAAAGCTCGAATGCATCATGACAGCCTATCTACGCTCTCCCCGGATTAGACAGTGGAAAGCACTTAGTCTAAACAAACACTGTAGTGCTGCAACAACTTTAGCCAACACTTATCATAAAACTCACAGCGGTCGGTCACCTCAATGCATATTATTGACACAAGCTTGTGTTTTAGATTTTCCCCTTTGATGGTCATATATCTAACAAAATTTAGCATCATAGTCATGGAAAATCATACCTTTGAAGTCTGGTCTTCAACCATACTAGACGGTGGTTAAACCTGTGGAGTTTTTCAGATGCAAATCCTCGACTTCAAGATAATCCCTGTGCTGCAGTTTCTCAACCTCTATCCTAGCTTCCTCATATTCCTCTCTAGCTCAATTTGTTCTTCCCCAAATATGCCAGAAACCAACCGCAAGCCCCCAGAGATTAGAGAACTTGCAAGCATGCATCCCATAAAAAGAAGCCAACTGTACCACCAGACTGAGATGTAGAAAGGCTTTAAGTAAGATATGTTCAACAAACCCAGTAAAACAGCCCAACCCCAACATAGATGAGACTCAGACCGCATGTTATCTACTGTACCAACCAAAACTTACATGCAACAGCCCTTCGGCATGGGGCTGACTGAAGGATCCATATGATTTGTGAAAAGAATGAAGAATCTCAGGCCAAAATTGTGGTCAGCATATACGAAGACAATGAAGAATCTTAGACTAAAATCGTGGTCAGCATATACAGAAGAGCTTGCTTTGGGAATTGGAAGAAATACCTAGCAGCAGAAATGATTACTAGATGAATCATTTAACCAACAAGCTTGCAAGCTGTTCAAGTTTCAAAGGACAAGTCTGTTGCCTGCGAAATTCCTATCCCCTACATAAAAAAAACAATATAATAATAAAGGGCTGAATAATCTCATTTTCATAATTGAGCTCCAGAAAGAAGGAAATACTTCTTTTGGACATTCTTAGTAGTAGATAGGACTTACCTACACATAAGCGAAGCAGAAAGACGACTAGAGAAAGAAATAATCAGACAAAAGTGCAGCACCTACAACAGCACCAAGGCACAACAGAGAAACAAAATCTGCCATTCCAAATGATGTGTCTGACAAGAAGTAGATTTTATGAGTTTTGCTGTCCCCCCTAAAACCCCTCACTATCATAGCCTGCAAATGGTACATAATTGGTCGTTACATTCAAAAGAATAAGGCACTGGATGGAAGCAAATGTCTGACCTAATTTTTAGTCATTTTATGCCTACAAATTCCCAAATGGCAGACAAATCTGACCATAATTCTTAAGACAAAGCATTAGAGAAGTTTTATTCGATGAAATTAATAGGTACTTTAGGAAATACAAAGTCAGGGAAAGGTGGGTAGGAATGAAAAGGCATGCTTAGAAACAAACCTGAGATATCTGCTCTGCATGGTTAAAAATATTCTTGAAAATCCGACGTATGTAGGAAGCAAAAACTGCAAAGCCAGAGAAGACAAGGAACACATCTTTAGGAAACTTATCACAAGAAAATGTCATAAATTACCAGACAATGGGTAGGGAATTAATGAACAGAGACTCAAGCATCTCATAAGAAGAAGTTACTTCAAGCTACACATAAATTACCACTTACTATCAATTGTCTCCATAACAGTCAGTTGCTGCCAATTTATCCTACGTGATACAATCCCCAATGCAACATGGCGGACCTGTGAACAAAACATATAAACCATTCTGAGAGTTCTAATATTAGAATCAACAATTTTCCAATAACATGATTCATAACGAACGATATATGAGAAGATTCCAAAAAAAACAGGAAAAATATATACATACAAATATATCTTAAGAACTTCCATTGGAAGGTGGAGTAAAATGACCAACACTTTCCTCACCTCATCAAACACTAGATTGATGAACCTCAAAGAAAGTAAGAGCGTAAGAATGATTTCAGCCACCGGAACACCTGTGTAGCTCAATGGCAGCATAAACCATCGCAAAGCAAATGCCAGTTGTTCAGGGGTTGTGGTTGCTAGGCAGAGGCTTGCACTTTGGAAGATCTTCAATTAAATAACAAAAACCTTAGTGAAATCACTGGATAATCAAGATGTCATGGCTCACTAAGACAATTGTTTCTAGCCTATCTTGCACTAAATGAATAAATATTAGTATGAATTTTCAGGATACTTTCCAAAACAACCTCTTTTAAGTTTTCAAAATTAACTATTTTGGATTCTTTAACAGTTGAGTGTGTGCTAGATGTCCCTTCTCATGCACAGAAAATGCTTTAGAGAAGTAAGCCGTGCTCCCTATAAAAAATGAGGAAGAAAAAACAAAAACCTAAAGAGCATAACATAAAGGAACTTACAGTGAAGGTTAAGCATGCGGCCGTGCTTGCCACTGCCAAGCCTTTCCTTGTAAATTGCAATGGCCCTAACTTCATGATCAAATATGAATAACCTACCAAGGACCTAGGAACATTAGGCAGACCCGTGATTGCGGGTGGTGGGGTTCTCAACTGCACAAGTGCAGGCACACCATCTGATCCCAGCCCCAATGTTATGAACAAAATTCCACATAGCAGTGACACTCTACCCAATTGGTCCTAGGAGTACAGGCATAACAAAATCAGATACCATACTATTAAAAACATGCCACCACTTAAAACTGATTAAATGAAAATAAGCGAAATTAGAGACTAAAAGTATGTAACTCCCTTCAAGAAAAGTTGGTATTTACCCTCCAAACAGTACGTGGGAGAACCCATATTGACAGAAGAGCTATGTATAGCACCAATCCTATCCGAATCACTGTATGCGACCGTGCTGGTAAAACAACCAAAGCCAAGAGCCATACCTGCAGTCAACACAAACTTTTTAAAGAAAAAAAAACTGCTGAGAATTTATTACTATGTCAAAAGTAAGTAGTTAAAAAAAAATGTTATGAACAAAAAGAAAAGACTAAACAAAAATGACAAATTTCTGTAACCAAAATTGGAATTTACCAATTTGATTCTAGGGTCAACAGAGTGTAGGAAGGTGGTGGGTGAAGAAATGAACTGGCAAATGGGGCTGGCCGTGGCACCTGAAATTAGTTTGAATATTTTGTCGCCGGAAAGAGCTCCAGTTGGTAACCGGCTGATCCAGTTGCTGGTTTCACCCGAATCTTCCAAGGATGCGTAGACTCTTAAGCTCTTCCGTTTCAGAGCTTGATGGGTTCTCTTCAAAGGGTATGCCGTGCGGATATGAGTGGCAAATGGTGGAGTAAGGGTTTTGAAATTAGGGGCTGGAAAAAGTGGATTACGGAATGTGACAGAAAGCATTGTACACATTGGTACAGCTTCATCAATAGCAAGGACTCCTGGAAGCTCTTTGCCTTCTAATAACTCCAAGCATGCACCACCACCAGTAGATATGTGGCTCATAACATCTGCAACACCTGCTTTCTCAACAGCTGCAACAGAATCACCACCACCGATAATGGTTGTAACTCCCTTGTCACTAAGATCTGCTAGCTTCTTGGCAATCGTCTGCACACGGAAGCACAAATAAAGCTGTCAGCGTCGATTTATAGGGGGGGCACAGGCAGTAGAACCATACACATGAATGAGACAGGCAGCTATAAAATTAGTTAAAAAGGCTGGATAGGGTTTGGACTGTCCAACTCCATTCCAATATATGTGCATTTGTCGTCAAAACACCAAAAACAAATATGGATTGCACACCATGCATTTTCACAAGAAGGTTTATACAAGTTTGAGGACAGTGACAGGAGGATTTTGGGTTGTTGAAGTTTTTGCCAGCTGATTGTACACATCATTGTAACAAGGAAACAAATAGTACAACCAATTTGCAAGTAATGGAATGAAATACGAGCATCCAGGCTGGAAAGAAACAATCGAAAGATCAAATCATGAGAAGCCATTGTGATTCAATAACACCAATCTTGGATGAAACCTTAGAACAACCCACAATGGCAGCAAATGGTCTCTTTGGGGCTGAAACTGCCCCCACATGGTAGTCAAGCTCCTAGAGCATCATAGAGAAAATTTATATCACTTTGTGATCACAACTCCTTGTATATGAGGTGAACAAAGCCATTAAGAGTTTGCAAAAATGAAGTCAAATCCAGCAATACAAACAAGACATAATGATCTTCCTTCCTAATGAATATCAGGCCCTAGCAACACAAAATACGCGTGTATGGAAGATGCTGTACCAATTCCTAGTTTTCAATTACATGCCACTGTGGAACAGCACCTCACTCCTATATTTCTACCTGAACCTGTAGCAGCATTCCTTTTTTTTAATAGGCAGCACTAGCAGCATTGAGAAAGAATTTATTTTCTTTTATGATCACAGATTCAATAGTATGATATGATCAACTACAAAAATCATCAATTAGCAGCATGTCATAGCAATCTAGAATTTGACCCAAAGTGAGTAAATAATGTTCAAATCTTTTATATATAAGAACAGTAACGGGAGATTTTTAAAATCGGAAAAAGAAGAAATAAGAACAACAAGCAGTGTGTCATGGTGCAGGGAATTGAAACAGGAAAGACTCACCTTCTGCAAGAGGAAGCCAGCAACAGAGGGCTTCAAGAATTTAGTAACTCCTTCGGTGGAAGTGTGTACTCTATGAGCAGTGTCGAAAGCATCATTGACATAAAGATCAGCCAAGGATGCAAGCTTCTTGGCGAATTCAGGATCATTATTTTCTTCTTCCTTGTAAAACCTGACATTCTCAAGGAGAAGAACACCGCCCTCAGGAAGTGAGGCAACCAATCTCTCTACATCAGGGCCTATGCAATCATCAGCCTTGACAACCTGCTCATCCATATAATTAGCAAAAAGTTGAACTTAAAAGTGGGTAAGAAACATGAGCTGGATTCATTTTCTATGATGGGTATAGAAAAGAAGAAGTACCTGAATGCCAAGGAGTTCAGACAAGCTAGAAACGAGAGGGGCTAAGCTAAACTTGGGAGAGACCCCTTTCGGTCGTCCCTGAATTTTTTTGATCGAACACCATTAAAGTAAACATAAGCACGGGTGTGGGCCCAGAAAAATTGAAACCAACTAGAACAATTATATAAAATGCATACCAAATGGCTAGAAAGAATGACTTTTGCTCCATTCTGTATCAAATGCTGGATGGTGGGCACGGCGGCTCTTATTCTGGTATCATCGGTGAAGTTCTGGTTGTCATCTAAAGGAACATTCAAATCAGCCCGCACAAGCACTTTCTTCCCCTTCAAGTCCGCGCCAGTCAGGTCACCGATGCTCTTCTTGCCCATGGAAACCGCGAGGGACTTCAAGGGTCTAGCTGTGGACCCAATAGAATGGACCTGGGAGGTGACATAGTGGACGAAAACAGGGTCTGCGGCG
>NBIL01077008.1:0-17656 GCA_002752925.1 Viola pubescens var. scabriuscula | reverse complement strand
TCGTGGGTGGAGCCAATGAGGTCATGAGTCTTCACCTTAATCGATCCTTGATCCCAATGCTCAAGCGTGCCGGGGCCTTATGGGTTTAATTTGTCCTTCTCATTTTTTGAAGGAAAAATTAATCACTTTAAGTGCATCCGTCACTAATCAATAATAAATTAAAAATAATGTTTTAATTAATTAATTTAGTTACTATCATGTTAAATTCTAGGTGTTGAATGGGTGATTTATAATTAAGCCTACGGTGTGACCATAATATGAGAATAGTTTACATATCTATTACTGAAATGTAACTCTTTTTGTAATATAATAGTATACTTTTTGCCTAATAAAATAGCCAATTTGTGTTCTATAATATTTAATGTGATGCAAGATATTCCTTCTGGGCATTTTTATATATCGTTCGCTGACAGTGCATATCATTTTAGGCAATGATTAGTAATTCTATTTTAATATAAATTGTTTCCTTACTACCCCTCATTTCTTCTTAAATTACCAACCATTTTTTTTTCCACTCACGTCTCTACCCTTCACCTAGCAACAAATGAAGGGATGTAAATGTAGTTGGTGGATAAGGACAAGTCGGTAATGTGCACAATACATGGACATTTAAATGACATCTATTAAATACGAAGAAAACATGAAACGAACGACATATAAAAGTTGCTTAAAATTTGATTTTTGAACAACATTTTTTTTTTTTTGGATAAACAAATGATGGGAGCCTGAAAGTGACTGCCAAAATGGGCATGGATAAGAGTATCTCGGCCTGTCAGGTGATGTTGATAAAAGCAGCCCAATATCCAAAAGTTCACCTACTTTTGTATTTGAGAACACGTTCGTACCAGAGATTCGATGCCCACTACATCCCAGGCCCGGCCCATTGTTATTAAACCTCTTTTTTTTTAAACCGTCCGGTGTCTTGTATCTCCATTGAGTCGAACTAATCCGAATTCGAGGATTGTGGGACCTTTGCGGACGGCCCACCTCTCCCAAAAAATTAATTCTTAACTCACGCGTTCCCATAAGTTCAAACTCGAGACTTTTAGTTAAACTAAAATAGATCTTAATCATTTGCGCCTTCTTAGATGGTATTAAATTTTAAATTACACTTTATTGAAACTAATTATGTTATGTTGGCACCGTTTATAGTAGAGAACAACAACACAGATTTGCTAAAATCATCTCCATAAATTTAAAAAGTCTTCCTTTGCGTGTTAAAAAAAATCGATTTTTTTCGTCACATTCTCTCCGAGTATTCTCTTTATTTTTTTAGTAGGAAAATAATCTCATTTAAATATAATATGACCTGAGGATAGTTTTTCCAAGATAATTTTTTCAGTTTTGGATAATCGTACTTTTGAGTACTATATATCTGCATTCAGTCGGCAGAGGAATAATATGATTGAGAATGGACAAATGAATAAAGAAAAGTAATATAATCATTTGTTTTACCCTGTGATTAGAGATGTATATTTTGTTCGATAATCATGATTTGATGGAGCTAACAATATAAAGAATTCTGTTTTTTTTTTTTTAAAAAAAAAATTGAATTAAAGCTATATATCCCTTAACTTACTTAGACACGACTAAACATATTCTAAACGAGATGACCTATTAGTAAAATACTTACAAAACAATTAATTACTACCGTTAACGAGTATTTAATTGTCTTGTTGGTGATAGAGGGTACAATTAAGAACTCGACTCGGGTTAGAATTTCACATCCATTTATTAAAAAAAATATGTTTAATCATTATGGAGGCAAAAATCATACTGGCTATAGTAAACTCTTGCCTATAAGGGTGTATTCATTCCTATCCTTGCATTTTTCGCATCTTAAAAAGGTCGCACAAAAAAGGCAAAGGAATATAAAAATATATGGTCTTGATCTGCCTTTCCATTAGTTTTATTATACAGTAGATCATCAGATCATAGCAATTTATTCTAGCAATTTGTACAGCGACCACTGTACCTGACCAGACCAAAAATCCTGATCCGTGTGATGCTACAATCCGTCCTTGCATTCTCCTTTTTTTATCATTTGATTTCTTTTTTACGCGTAAAGTTGACATTCTTCAGCTGGTGGTCATCCCCGGTCGAGCTCATCTTCTACTCGAATCTTAAATAAACAGGAAAACTTTTACTGCATTCCTATTAGAGCACGTTAATTTTAGTGCAAGAGAAGAAGAAGAGCTAAGAAGAACACAAATCAAAATCATTGAAAACTGTAAATTCATCTTCTACCATATTGGAGAAAATATTATAAAGAGTTTTCTCTTTTAAAAAAAATCTTTCCACCTGTAAGGCAAAAGGAAATCCCATGCAAAAGAATGTTCTCGATCGTATAGTATTACATAGTAACACTAACCCTAGCCACTTTGGCCCTTGGCCCCTCAATTGAGCCGGTTATGCATTTTTTTTCTTTTTTGATCGCAATCCACAAGCCGGTTATGGCCTTCAAATCCTAGGGTATAACGGCGACTCAACTAGAGCAGGACTTTTAGAGGGATGAAATTAAATGAAAAAATAAATATATTATTATACATGTGTATTTTTAAAAATAAAAATAAATAATAAAAGTTAAATTAAATGTTTAAAAAATTGGAGGATCGTAGGCACATTTCATAAGGTAGCCCCGCCACAAGTTATACGTCATACGTGTCATTTTCTATATATTTGACATGGAAATTACACACCATTCTTTGAAGAATAAATGCAAATTACACAAATCTTTCTCCTTTCTTGATTTGGATGCGAATCTTGATGGCACGTCATGTAAATTCACAATCAAGAAATTGGTCCCAATTGGATAAATCCAACTCACACACGTAAAAAGAAAATTCCTCAAAACAAACTTTGGAATTTTATGGATATGTATTAACCAGAAAACTACGACGAGTACTCTATTTTTTCTAATATTCCCTAACCCTTATTATGGATGATACCCCAAAACGACAACGAAACCGTACACAGGACATGTCTTTATTTTCCGTATGATAGAATCATTCCCCCTCTTGCACTACTAGCTAGCTACTACGCTTAAACGTTCTATTTTGATGCATTTCCATGTCAAGTAGCCATCAAATTTTGGTTTGGAAATCGTCCCAAATATCTAATCGAACATTCCTTTTTCCATTCACAATCAAATTTAGTAGCTGGTGATTGAAAACAAGATCATATCCCATACCCAAGATTTCTCTATAAATAGCACCCCATATCCATCAACTTCCACACCAACACTTCCAGCTTAACATTTCTTAGCTACTTACAATATTCACCACTTCTGCATTTCTTACCCTATCTTCCTTAACATTCTTGTGATATCTTTTCAATCGATCATCGATCACATCGTTTGATCTGCATTCTAGCATTGTTGATTACTAAGCATGGAGAGAGTGACAACATTGGCAGCCGAGAGGCCCGTGGTGATATTCAGCAAGAGCACTTGCTGCATGTGCCATAGCATCAAGACCCTTCTTTGTGATTTCGGGGTGAACCCTGCAGTTCATCAGATAGATGAGATGCCTAGAGGCAGGGAGATTGAACAAGCGCTAACTCAGCTCGGGGCACCAACCTTGCCGGCAGTTTTCATCGGCGGTGAACTTGTGGGTGGAGCCAATGAGATCATGAGTCTTCATCTTAACCGAACCTTAATTCCAATGCTCAAACGCGCTGGGGCATTGTGGGTTTAGTTTGTCCTTCTTCATTTTTTTTGAAGGACTTATTAACTTCTAATTAATAATAAATTAAAACAACTGTGTTGATTAGTTAACTTAATTAACGTATTACTGTGTTAATTAAAATATACTAGGTGTTGGATGAGCGATTTATCGGTAAACATCGTATATTGTCATAACATGATATATATAGTTTACATATATGAGTGAAATGTATCCTTTTTCGTAATGTCATAATATAATGCTATGTTTTTTTTGTCTAGTAAAAATAAAATTACCAGTTTGCTTTCCGTAATATTGCTGGCAATAAAATAATATTATAAAATCGGCCTTGGGCTGTGGGCTGTGGGCTGAAGAGGCTAATTAATGGGCGTCAAGGTCTGTAAATTCAATATCAAAGTGGTCCAGTAAATATTCATTTTCCACAGCTATTTTTTTTATTATATCTAATAGAAAAAAGAACAAAAGGATCCCTTATTATCCATTATCCACTGCAACTAATAAAAAGATGCTTAATTATTTATTTATTTTTGAACTATTTTTGGATAAAACAAATGATCGGGAAGGAAGAAAGTGACTTCTAGGGGAAGTGGGCCTGGAAAAAATTTTCTGGGCCTGTCAGATGACAGTGACAAAGGCCCTAAAAGCAGCCCAGTCCCAATATACAAAAGTTGACATACTTTTTGGTAAAATTGAGAACACGTGTGGACAAGAGAATCGATGCCACTAGTTTCCTTTCCTCAAGTCCCAAGACAGAACCCGGTCCAGTGGTCCCCACAAGTGGCACACGCATTAAATGTGCGTCGTCGTCTTGTTAGTTAAATAAAAGCTGCTGTTACCTGATTTCTCTCTTCATTTCTCCTCACCTGCGCGCGTCCCTCGAGTAACTAAAATAAAACCATATGCAAGTCTAATTTTATTTTCTTTTATCACTCTTAGAAAAAGACCTATTTTAATTAATTATTGCCAAATTATGTATTAGTTGTTGAGTCTCGTCAACTAATTATTGCTAAATTATATATTAGTTGTTGAGTTTTATCAACTAATTATTAAGCTCACAATGATTAGGGAATAAGATCGGTGTGAGTAAAGGCACGTCTAAGCGTTTCGGTTGTTAATGCTCAATAAATTACGATATATATTGCATTATTGAGTTTTCTTTTAAGGTGTTCTTTACTTAATTTCACTACAGTGAAATTTTGTTATGTCTAATTATGAAAAATCTTGTGTGGGCTAAATTGAGATGAATCGTTGTTCACGAATCACGTTAATTATATTTGGATAACTACTACTTTAAAACTTGATTATGTTTAAATATTTATTGAAAATTAGAGAGAATACCTAAAAAGTTCATAAATAAATATAATTAATTAATTATATTATATCTTGTCGCTGCACGTAGACATCTATTATCGAACTATAAAAAATGTATGTTTCGCTACGCTAATTATTTTTGGAGAACCGCTTCTCTGAGGTCAATGTTCAAATCTTCCTTTAAAAATATAGGGTCCAAATGGGTATTTTTTCCGTTAGAGGTCTAAAAGGATAATTTTAGCCGAATAAAAGGTCTAAAAGAGCATTACCCCAATTTAATAAATTTCAAATTATAGTTTAAATGGTTTAATGGCAGTAAATTTGGAGCTACTGTCATCACCAAACTCATAACACAAGTGACACTGACAGCAAATGCTGCCATCACCGCCTCTCTCTCTCCCCCTTCACTTGACCCCTACAGTTACAGCTCACAGTCACAGAGTACTAGTAATTAGCACAACTATAATTATAATCTCTCTCTTAATCTCCAACAGAAAACCTTATCTCTCTTCCTCAGATTCTCGGGACAAATGCTTAAGAAATCGTACGAACTCCCTTCTACTTTCGTTTTCTGTCTCTTTCTTTGTCCTTAGCCATTACATTATTACTCTTCCTCGTCCCTTAGTTTTCTTGTCCAGTGTCGTCCTGCCATTTTTGTTTCTTTTTTGGATAAGTCAGTTACTTAAAACTAGGGAGCACTTTCTTCCTCAACTTAGCTTTCACTTTGTTTTTTTTTTTGTTTTTTTTTGGATTTCTGTTTGTTTTTTTTTTTCCTGCTGATGTAAGTTTTCTTATAAACTGTTATTTAATACATTGCCGCATTGTGGAAATTTACTGATTTTAGGGTTTATGTTCTGTTTTTGGTAGGGAATCTGGTGGTGTATGAATTGCTAATTTGAGTCAAAAGCAACGAAGATAAGGAAAATGTTTGGTTTTTCTCGCCGACGCATGAAGCTGGGCAGGTTGGTTATATTCTTTCACCTTCTGTTTTCTTTTTCTGCTTTTGTTTACTTAATAATTAGTTTTGTTTGATGGTTGCTGTTTATGGTTTCTCAATTTGGATGCAAATGCTGTGATTCTGTAGAGTGAAGAAGGTGCAGCTCTCGGATTCTACACCATTAACTAGAAGTCCTGTTAGGCCTCCAAAACGAATTATCAACACAGATACTACTGTTGCTGTAATGATTTCTCTCTCAAATTGTTTAATTTGTTTGATTGTTGATTGGCGTTTATGGGTTTGTGTTAACTGTGGGAAAATCTTGAAATGCTCATGTTTTTCTTGTAGGGTGAAGGTGTTGCACCTACAACTAGTAGTTCTGATGACCCTGATTGTCAATGCTCGTCTTCTGCTCCTCCAGCTCAGACTAACAGCAGTGGCACTACATCCGGGAACTCTGAGAACTGGATGATGTTGTCTATTGCTGGGGATAAGCCTACGCCTCGCTTCAATGTAAGATGTTCTTATTGGTTCTTTTGTCGTGCATTGGTTGTTTGGGTTGCTATAGTGTAAGAGAATTCAACACTAAAATGGTTCTATTGTTCTAATGATTTCAGCATGCAGCGACTGTGATTGGGAACAAGATGATTGTGGTTGGTGGTGAAACTGGAAATGGATTGCTCGATGATGTGCAGGTAGAGTGAGTAATGAATGCTTACTTTTTCATATCATCAAAGGGAGACTTAATTTGCATTCAGAATATATGCCAGTAATAAGTTCTGTAGAACTAAATAGTCTTCATTTTCCCTCTATTCAGGTGCTTAATTTTGATCATTTCACCTGGACCACAATTTCATCGAAGCTTTACTTATCACCAAGTAGTATGCCATTGAAGATCCCTGCATGCAAGGGCCACAGTCTGGTAATGTCATGTCTTTTCATAATCTCTTGCAATTCAATAAGTTTAAAAGCTTTTCCATCAGAAGTAACAATCAAATGGGAAAAAGTAGAACGTATGAAATATTTCAGTCAGTAGAAAGTAGTGGCCTATTGCTGAATGATCTTTCTGCAATGTGCCTTACCTAGGTTTCTTGGGGGAAGAAGGCACTTCTAATTGGAGGAAAAACTGATTCTGCAAGCGATAAAATTTCTGGTTAGTTATCTACTTCCACCACGGTGGTTTAAGACATTAATTGGTTTTCTTGGATTTGGAATAACTGTGACTCTCTTCATTGTGCAGTATGGGCATTTGATACAGAGACTGAGTGTTGGTCTCTAATGGAAGCAAAGGGAGACATACCGGTATAAACTCAAGCCTTTACTTTCTTGTTGGGTCTTATTGCTAGTGTCAATATGTCACCCCTCTTGTATTTATTAAGTTCATGTTACTTTTTATTTGTTTCTGGAGAAGCTCTGAACCTTATGAGCCATAGAAGGTTTTGTGTAAAATAGACATCCTTTACTGATCAGATCGTATATCCACCACAGATAGCTCGCAGCGGCCATACAGTAGTCAGAGCCAGCTCTGTTTTAATACTGTTTGGTGGTGAAGATGCTAAAAAGAGGAAACTAAATGATCTGCATATGTTTGATTTGAAGTCGTTAACATGGCTCCCTCTACATTGCACGTGAGTTCTGGTTTCTTGAACTCTGATCTAGGTACTGTAGATGCATCTTTATGGTATGATCTTATGTAACTTCCTGTGTGCAGGGGAACTGGACCATCTCCAAGATCCAATCATGTGGCAGCTCTATATGATGATAAAGTACTCCTATTATTTGGTGGAACTTCAAAGTCACGGACCTTGAATGACCTATATTCACTTGATTTTGAAACGGTACTTATACTCATTCTTAATACCATGGTGCTAATGAAAATTTGGAGCAAGCAAATTAACCATCACATATTATACACGATCTTTTTCCTCAGATGGTGTGGTCAAGAATAAAGATAAAAGGTTTCCACCCGTCCCCAAGGGCTGGTTGCTGTGGTGTTTTATGTGGAACTAGGTGGTATATAGCAGGTGGTGGAAGCAGGAAAAAACGTATGCCCTTGAACATAAAAAGTCATGTTGTGGTTGTAAATTATTATAATACTACACATTTTCTGAAGCTTTTTCTTTCTTGGGTCCAATAATATATCTGCAGGACACTCAGAAACTTTGATTTTTGATATCTTGAAAAATGAATGGTCTGTGGCCTTTGCACCGACCCCTTCTTCTATTACAGCCAATAAGGTGAGCCATCTTAGTTTTGACCTTTGCATATGTTGTTTATAAGCTATTGTGTTACTTTTGTGCTTTTCGGTGCCTTGAATTATTGAGTAGTTTTTATTTATTTATTCATTTATTTTTATCAAGGTTGTGTTTAAACTGTTATTTTGCTCTCAGGGGTTTAGTCTCGTGCTTGTGCAGCACAAGGAGAAGGACTTCCTTGTCACGTTTGGAGGGTCCAAAAAGGAACCGTCAAATCAGGTTGGAGGCTGAGTGTCTATATGCCAGTAGTTGATTTTACGGAACTATGAATCATCCTTGTTTCATTTTCCTTTCCGTTTTCAATGCAGGTTGAAGTAATGGGCATGGAGAAGAATGAATCGTCGATGGGTCGGCGTTCTTCTACTCACAAACTGATTGAAAAACGCTCATCCACGGGATTGGCTGCTCAACTTAGTTCTGGGCCTGCTGGCTCTTCCCAGCGTTCAGTTGATTCTTTTGCAAGACAGAATTTGGCATCTGCAATTGAGCATCATGGTTCGGGCAGAAAATCTTTGTCAGAGATCTCACTTGTTGATCCAAATTCCTATTCTGGTAATGTCTCGCTTCGCAAGCAATTTCACAGTGAGGAAGAACATAATGCAGTTGTTAAGATGGCAAAGAATTTAGAAGATGGGAGTTCATCGCCACCGGTAAGCTGACAGTAGCTTTCTCTAAATATCTTTACTAATCTTTAATGATATATGAAATCATGATGGCATTGCTCGATGGTAGATTCTATACTGAGAGGTCTGTAGTTTTCATAACTTAAGCAGTGTTGGTTTCAGGTTGTAGAACATCGGGTGAATCGATCTGATTTCATGACTCAGACTAGCAATCCTGGGGGCAAAACCATAGCCGTGGAGAAATCTTGTGTATTCGAGTCTGAAATCAACTCTCACAGCCAAGTAATCGGAAACCTTCTAGCTGACAATGAGAATGGGGCATCACCAGAAACTGATTGTTTAACTGGAGGGTCTCATTCGAGGATATACCAATTATACGAATCAAAAATAGCTGCTCTAATAAAAAAGAATGGAGTTCTTGAAGCACAGTTGGCAGCTGCTTTGGCAAGTCAAGAAGCCGCCGAGAAGAATCTATCTTCTGTTCTGAAGAGTAGACAAGAGATGGAGAAGAAGTTGGCCGATACAGCACGGGAGGTTGAAATGCTGAAAGAGAAGCTGAATAGTGTAGAGCTAGCGCAAGAAGAGGCCAACAGCTTATCAAACATCGTCCATTCTGACAATGTAAGGCTTGAGCATGATGTGGCTTTCCTGAAGGCAGTACTAGATGACACACAGAAGGTATGTTCTTTCTCGTGTAATTATTTTCCCCCTGGCTTTACCTAGGCTGATCTTGCATTGCTATTGACTGACCCGGATAATTATGGTAGGAGCTACATTCAACTCGAGGAGTTCTTGGAGGAGAAAGGGCTAGAGCATTCCAACTACAGGTAATGAGACTCCTAAATTTCGAAGTTCGAGGAAGAGCTTCTGCATTAATTTCTTAGTATACTGGATGTATTCATGTTACTGTTATGTTATGTTCCCATGCAGGTTGAAGTTTTTCATCTCAAGCAAAGATTGCAATCATTGGAAAACAGAGCACCGACTCCTCGAAAACCATTCCACGTCTAGTTTCGGAAGGTAGAGGACGAAGCGATTCGTTATTAGGTTAATCAACATGTATTTTCGCCGCGTTTGTATACTTGTCTGCACAACTGTAGATGTTATCTGTAGATGCAACCAATTATTACATTCTAAGGAGTTCAGGTGTCTGGTATATCCTTATTTTCAATTCCTTATAATATGATGTATATATAGTTGTTTTCCAGTTTTTGGAACTATGCCTGCATACAGTCTAAAATTCGTGCAAGGCCCCATATATGGAAAAACAATCAACATTTTACATTCATAAGCACAAACCAGGAGCGCGAGATACATTTGTAAACTACAACATATTGTGAATGCTTAGACGATTTTCAAAACAAAACTTCTCCCGTTCTAAATTACAGATGACATTACAACATACAGACTGCGAAGGGCATAGCTCCTAATTTTTACAGTCAAATTCTTCACGGTGAGATGCCTCAAACTTTCATGCTACTGTAGTTTGTCATTCGTAGGGCACTGTTGAAATTACCGGCTCACTTCCAATCGAATTCTCTCATTGCTACACGATACCTGTTTGTTGGCAGCATGACAAACTTCTCAAGGGCTTGGAATCATATTATGGCATTATCTCACAGACCAGCAGGCAGCAGGCTTGGTGCAATTCTTGGTCAGAGACATTTCAAGAAATGGATTAGTTCTCATAGAAGCTCGGTCTCTTCCTGGTCTCCATCAGCATCCTCAATCTCATTTTCTTCATCTTCTTCAGGTGCATCGGGATCTACTCCCTACAGTAATTCACAGCTTCAGTCCCGAAATACCAAGGAATTCACCCATTTCCAATCTACATTTTGGACAAAATGGAGGATCCAAAAACCAAAAGTATGGCAGAAAGCAAACCTTCATTTGTTTTTCCAAGCGGTCTAGCCCTTTTCTCGCTGCTTCATTCTGAGGGTTTATTCTGCAATTCACAAGAAGATTCCAATGCAGTCATTAACAGCAACTGCATTACAAATGGTCAAATTATAAAAGAATCTTATAGCTATTTTGGCTAAGATTGTTAGCTTCAAGAATTAAAGAAAATAGGAGCATTTCTTGGCAATAGTCAACCTTAATGCAGCCTGATAGTGAGCCAAAGCCTCTTGAAGCATATTTGTGGCAGCAAATACTTGAGCTAGCTTGACGTGGAGAGAATCATCAGCCCAATCCTTGAGATATCGTTCAAGCAGAGAGACAGCTTCTCCATTTCGGCCCTCAATGACATGGAGCTCAGCCAGAGCTAACGCAGCACCAAGGTAACCAGGTTCCAGCCTCAGTGTCGACTCATAGAACTTCTTCGCCTGTTACAGCAGAAGATTAGATTGGCTTCTTCACAATCTATTAATTTGGAGAACACAATAATGATGAAAGGGAACATAAGATAATGAAGTGATATGTCATGGGCTTACCTTCTCTCTCCCCCCAGGGTTGCTAGCATGTACATCCCCAACTAATTTTAGAGCCTTGGCAGACTGTGGCATGGCCTTCATGGCCTCCCTGGCAGCATGTAGAGCCTCTTTGATTTTAGAGAATGCCAGATATGAGCGAACCAAACCTGAATTTCAATTCAGCATAATTATTTCAAAGCTTGCTTTCGTATACTTGTTTCACACAGTACAACTGAATTCAAGAGTTTTTATCTCATTGCAATTTATAGATTGAACCTTGATAAGAACGAAGATCTGGTCTCAATTCTTGTGCTACCCTAAAAGCAATTACAGCTGCCTCTGGCCGCTTCAATGACAAAAGTAAATTACCCTGAAAGCGACACAAGGTTGTAGTATATTGAGATCAAATCTCAAATTTGATGAAAGTAAGCGCATATTCAGTCAGCCATGAATAATATATGTATACCTTCATTATATAACCAGGTATATGCCTCTCATCAATCCGGATGCTCTGATTGCAAAAAAAGCCTGTGTTCGTGAGGTGACACAAAGTGCAAAAATCCATGACACTATAGAGTATAGATAGTAAGCTAACCTTCTCAGCGTAAGATAATGCCCCTCTCTCATCTTTCTTTTCCCAGAGGACAGACAAAGCCACAAAAACTTCTGGTCTTGTTGGATCAATACTCAGTAAATCATGCACTAACTTGCTTAGCTTTTGATAGTCAGACTTGAGCTTTAGAAGCATAGCATACTCATCCATGTAAGTTACAACATAAGGATCAAGTAATCGAACCTGTAACACCATACCATTAATAAGTCCTCTTCATGTCAATTATGAACAATATACCATATGGCAAACAAACTTTTAGTACCTTCTCAAAATTCATTATGGCCTCATCACTCTTTCCAATAATGGCTTCAACCTTTAGATATCAGGATATGAGTAAGTCAAACAGACACATTGCTATGTCTAACCAACTTGGAAGAATGATAGCATGACATCCTAACCTTTGCAATTTCAAGTAATAGGTGTACGTTATTAGGGAAACGTTGAAAAAGCTCTCCAAACAGTTCCAAACCACCTGCCAGCAAGACAGAGGGGGGAAGGTACAGAAAACTTATTATGCTGAAGCTAGTAATGAAACACAAAGCATGTGGTGCAAGCACCAAGAACACATAGTACGTAGTATAGAAGCTGAAAAATGTCACTGGAAATAACGAGGATTGAACTTCAGCTTGACACATCATTTATATATCTGTGTACGAGTGTTTGCATGAGCTCATACTGCAGTATATAACTATGATTTTTACCTTTGTAATCATTTGAAGCAATATAACATTGGGCCTCAACATAGCGCTGCATAAAAGAAACAATTGTAAGCTAGATAGCTGAGAATAAACAATGATCTAACAACAATTTTCAACCAACTGGAGATTTTCTTAGAAAAAACTAAAAATAGATAAAATAAATATGCGCTCAAATAAGTTTTTCTAATGTCCAAATCTCCTCCAGATCAATGATACCAATATTGGCCCAAGCACAGTACAGTCAAACAACAGTCAGTCATAACTATCCATTATGAGTCAGCCAGCAAAGCAGTAAACAACCGATTGGAGACAAGACCTCATTTGTTACATGTTATCTTATACTCACTTGCAGCCAACGATTTGAGTCAACATGATCAAATGGAGCCCTCCCACTTCTGTTTGAAGTCTGCATTTATGCATGATTCAGAAATGGTTTAGTTTGGATAAAACAAAACACGATTCAGCTACGAGAATACAGTTTAACAATTTCAGCAGCAAACCTGGGAAAATAATGAATTGATATCCTTGGCGGTAACTCCTAATTCTGCTAACGCAATGATAGCCTCAATAACATATGGGCAACTCCTGAGGAAAGAAACTACAATATAGAAGGGAAAGAAAGAAAAGAACTAACGACCCAAAAAACAAGTCAAGAACCCAACTTGACAAACCTTAAACACTCTTTGTAACAAGCAATAGCGAAGCGATTATGTCTAGAATTCCGATAAAGTTTTGCCATTAATAAACTCATCTCCAAAGTCCTTGATTTGCTTGGAATTCCTTCCATCTGGACAAAAAAAAACTCAATATTATTTTACTCATCGAAACTACCCAACACATCATGCTCCTCAAACACACATTCAGACAACTACAAAACAATGCCAAGGAATAATAAGTAGTAACGTAAAGAGCAATGAAGAAAAGAACCTCAACAAGTGCAGCTCTAGTTTCACTCAGGGAAGAATGACAAGAAGCAATCTTGAACTTCACCTATAAAAATTAAGGCAGCATCAGCCAAATACCCAAATTCTAATTGCTCCACTGTTATACCAAATGAATAAATCAAACAATGTACCTCATTTTCATTGACTGGTGGAATGTTGAAAGAATTAGGGGACGACGACCGATTGGACAGTGAGCTTCTAGAAACTGTGGAATTTTGCTTGGGAATAATCTTAGAGTATTGCAAAGCTTGCTTGTAAGTATGCTGGCACAAACAAATAACATACAGATAAACACAAAATTGAGTCTCGAATTTGAAAAAAAGAAAAAAAGAACAAAGAAATTGAAATTAAATACTCACAATAGCTCGACGAAACTCTCGCTCGCGAAGAAAAGCATCTCCTAGAAGAATCTGGAACAGACCAAAAAACACGAAACCGCGACAGAAGTGTAAGTGAAAACAGTGAATTTGAAGAAAGAAACACAAATACGAAACCAAAATAAGTAATAATTGCAAGAGAGACCAGGTTTTCAGCTTTGAGGTGGGGGCTGGTCTCGGGATTGACGGAGGAGGACGAGACGAGAAAGCAGCCCTGTAAATGCAGGAAAAATCATTAGTGGAAAAGAAACGAAGAGAAGAAAAAGATGGATTTAGGTAAGTGAAAGGATAGGCGAGGGTAGTTAGAGGAATTTACAAGGATTTGAGCGGAGTTGCAGAGGTCGTGATCGAGAAGAGTAGCGATTTGATCTTTTGGGATTTCCATTTTCGTTTTTTCACTGCTTGCTTACTATTGGGAGCAGAGCAGAGAGGAAGGAGAGTGAAATTTCTGAGTTTTTGAACTCAGTCCTTCCCTTCCATTGGCCTTTTTGGTGTTTGAAGATTTCGAGAGAAAAAAACGTTTTCTTAAAAGGAGAACATAATCCGCGTCTTTTAATATAAAGACGCGACTCTTTCAATAAGACGTATCAGGAAATCTTTTGCTATATGCGTCTTTTTCAATAAGATGCGTCCAAATAATGTATCAATATGCTCGTTTTTTTCAATAAAACGAGTCATATTGAAAAAGACGCGTCCAGAAAATATTTTCAGGGACGTTTTCCCCCAATAGGACTCGTCTTATTGGAAAAGACGCGAGCAGCAAAATCTCTCCCAAGGAGCTGTCTTTTGGGAAGGACGCGTCCTCTTGAGTAAGACGTGCTCTATTATTTTTTTTGTTGGCGTCCGCGTATTTCAAACACAGACTACAGACCTGCCATTGTGTTTGTAAAAGTTCGCTTTCCATATTTTCCGATGGTTTGTCAAACCCCAACTTCAAAAATCACCCACTTGTTTCTTGGAAACGCATGTTTCAAACGGCTTATCTCAAGAAAAGCTCAGAATTGGCTGGATTGTGAACGACGCTGGTGTTGATGATTTTCGAAGGATTCGGTTCCAATTTCAGCTTCCTAAGCAGGAATTCCAATGTTTCAATTCTTGCAACGGATTGATCTGTTTACAGAGCGGAGAATTCAGTAATACGGTTGTTCAGGTGATCAACCCGATTCTAGGAGAGTGGATCATAATTCCAGTCCCAACTAAGCCTGTATTTCGTTGCTCATCACTTGCTTTTGGATTTTGTGCCAAGAGTTAGTCAGTACAAAGTGGTGTGCGTTGTTCGTCGGACAACAATATTCTCTTATGTTGATGAGCTGATAATATGTATACAATTGGAACAGGAAAATGGAGGGGAATTGAAAACAGTCTTGGACTAGATTGGGATTGGGATTTTCTCCCTTGCTCCTATACTTCCCTCTATGGATCAACCATTGGTTAGATGAAGAAGGAGAATTTAATGTGTTTATATTCTGTTTCGATTTTGAGATCGAGAAGTTTAATTCACTTCCCCTGCCTCCTCATTCACCTGTCCCCGTAGGCATATCCCCTTGGGAGTTCTAAATGGTTGTCTGTTTCAACAACAGTGAGCAAATGTATGTATGGGCTATGGAGGAATATGGAGTAGAGAAATCTTGGACAATGATACTTGTCATTAACAATTATGACGTTCGTTGTGGTATTGGAGGAAATAATAAGCTCCAATTCTCGTGGAATTTTGAATACGAACTCTTGTTTTCACTCAATGAGAAGGAGATTTTGATCAGATCTAAAAGAACATATCCAGCTTTTGTTGTTTGTTATGATGTGAAAAGAAGGAGATGCAGCAGGAGAGCTGAAGTGTGTGGATGGGAAACTGCATATAACCCGAGCTTTGTTTCACTCCGAGATGTTGCTAACGTTGAAAAAGTACTCGAGAGAATAAATGCCAATGGCCATCTTTGCCGCCAATAAGTAGTCAATTTCGAGTCTCACTCACTTCTAATTAATGTAATGAATGATGAGGCACTAATGAGAAGGTAGTAAGACTTTGTTTTCAATATGGTGTATTGTTCATAATCTTGGATGCAGAGCACTTGTTAATGGTATGGTGTTACAGGTTTGATTACTTGATTCTTGTATTGTGACCATCCGCGAACAAGGTCAACTTGAAGCCATAGGTCGTGTTCAGGATAAAGAGTGGAAGTATATCATAGCTGTGGAGTTTACGGATTGGAAAGGAGGTGCCAAAGAAGGGCTCTATGTCTAGCATGCAATCTCTTTGATCCTTATTCGCCATTCCACGAGGTAATCCTTGATCTAAATACAGTATTCCTACTCCCCAGTGTGGTTTGATTTGAATTCATTTAATTAAAAGTGTTATATAACTCTAATTGAAGTAATAAAATCTAACTTTGTTTGGACTAGGCTGGCTCTTAATTTCAATTTGGTACTTTGAATAAGACATGCTCTACAATAAATTGTTGGCGCGTCCTTTTCAAAAACCTGATTTGGCTTAGAAACCGAGAAGCCGCCAAATATAAACGGACTTGATCGCCTGTCCTTTATCAGAAAAAGAAAGAAAGTAAAAAGAAACGATCTCAGCGCTCTGTTTCTATCGCCATGGATGTTGAAGAAACGCAAATTACGGACCTGCCATTGTATTTGATCATGGAAATCCTGCTCATACTGCCCATGATGACTCTGCTCGCCTGCAGGTGCGTTTGTAGAAGTTGGATTTCTGTATTTTCCGATCCTTTCTTTGTCAAACTCCATCTTCAAAAACCACCCACTTGGTTCTTGGAAACCAGAGTTTCAGACTGCTTATCAAACAAACACGGAAGGCGTATTCCAAAACCAGGAAAACTCAGAATCGGGTGGATTGTGGATACTGGTGGCGATGATTTTCGCTTCGAAACGTCGGAAGAGTTCGATTCCAATTTAACTTTCCTATCTCGTGAATTCCTATGTTATAATTCTTGCAACGGATTGATCTGTTTACAGAGCGGAAAATTCAGTGCTACGCTTGTTCGGGTAATCAACCCGATTCTAGGAGAGTGGATCGGAATTCCGGTGCCTATTAAACCCAGATTTCGTTGCTCATCACTTGCTTTTGGATTTTGTCCCAAGAGCAACCAATACAAGGTGGTTTGCGTTGTTCGTCCAACGCGAAGACACTATACGTTCGTGAGAGTGTTCATGAGGTGAAAATATACACAATTGGAACAGGAAACTGGAGGACAATCGAAAACAGTCTTGGCCCGAATTGGGATTTTCTCCCTTGCTCCCTCCATGGATCAATCCATTGGTTAGATTATGAAGATGAAGGAGGAGTGAAGTTTATATCCTGTTTTGATTTTGAGGATGAGAAGTTTAAGAAACTTCCCCTGCCTCCTCAACTTTCACCTGTCTCCACATATTTCCATAGGGATTTTCACTTGGGAGTTCTAAATGGTTGTCTTTCGACGATTTTAAAAGACGAACAAGATACGAATTATATATGGGGTGTGAAAGAGTATGGTGTAGAGAAATCGTGAGCATTGATTCTTGTCATTAAGAAAGATTCGAGTCATCGGATCCGAGATGATGAGCTCTTATTCCCATGGAACGGCGGGGAGACATTGGTATATGATTCAAACAGATATCGGCAATACGAACTCTTCTTTTCATTGAACGAGGAGGAGATTCTGCTGAGATCCGGTGCATCAGTTTCAAGTTTTGTTTCTTATAATGTGAAAAGAAGGAAATGCAGGATATTGAGCCTAAAGTCAAATGAAGCTTTCGGTGCACATGCACAAGCAACATCAAGTCCACAGAAGCCAAAGTCCACAG
>NBIL01077006.1:0-18339 GCA_002752925.1 Viola pubescens var. scabriuscula | reverse complement strand
CCGCTCTCTCCATCTCCGATCCAATCACCCATCTCCCGCTGCGGCCTAAGGAAAGAAAAAAAAGGAAAGATGGAAGAAAAGAAAGAAAAGAAAAGGAGAAAGGAAAGGAAAAAAATCTGACTTGATGGGGAAGAAGCATGAGTCGGTGGATTTTTTTGTAGAGGAAAGGAGGAAGAAAGAAAGGAAAAATAAAAATAAAAAGGCCAAAAATGACGTCGTTTTTGGCCGGGTTGGAAAACCCATTGACCCGACCCGATCCGACCTGTGGGCAAAGATCCGGGTCAGATTTTGTGACGTGGCATGCCACGTCACCATCGTCTGACGTGGCGTCCTATGTGGCGTGCCACGTCGGATGGTTAACGGTGAGAGTTGGACGAAGTCAGCTCGAGGTACCAAATGTGACATTTTATTTGTTTAGAGGTACTTTTTAAAGTCAAAAAAAAGTGAAGGTGTGAAAAGAATCAAACAATTGTTTGACAGGTACTATTTTTTGCAATTTCCCGTCCACCATTCTATGTGGTCGACTGATTGTATGAATTTTTCAATATTGACACCTCGTAGTAGTTTATAATTAATTTTAATAAAATAAACAAAAAAAAATTAAAATTCCCACCTAACGAACAATATTGTAATCTTTTTTCAATCATACGGTGGACATGAGATTTGATTCCTAGTCTGGTGGCACAAAAGGGAGGGAGTTTGTCATCACCAATGGTAATGCTTTGTTATGTATTTCCTTTTATTTCTTTCATATTACCCATTTCTTATAAAACAATAAATGAACAAGTCTACTTTCTTGATTTATATATGTATTAATTAGATCGACAACCTTAATTATTTATGCTTTTTAATATTTCAACTAGTAAATAAAATTATTTTCTGATATCAAGTTTCATAAATATATAAAAAATTTATAAAACCAAAAAAAAGAAAAAAAAAATCATTATGGAGAAAAAAAAGTAAGTTATTGACAGTCTGATAAAAAAATAAACCAAATTTATGTACACTGTAAACAAACACTTTGACATTAATTTATGTTTGTATTTAATTATTTCAAAACTGATCATATATATATATATAATTAATTGAATATGTAATTTAAAATTAGGAATTTCATTATTATTTAAATGTTTCTATTAATTCAAGTAATTAAACTCCGACTCGTACCGCATACTCATACCCTATATCCTAATAAAACTCAGACCCTATACCTAAACCTAAAACCTCAAATATATTTATAAATCCCTAATAATATATATATAATTTCTTAATTAGTAACTTCATTATTATCTAAATATTTTTATTAATTTAAGTAATGAAACTCCAAACTCTCGTACTCGCACCTTATACTCATACCCTATATATACCATAAACCCCCAAATCCATATATATACATATATCACCTTGAGTATTAAATCTAATATAATCATACCGATAATACAAAAATATTTCTTAAGGCTCATTGCAAAACCCATCAGGAGTATGCGCGTTCTACAACAAGGCCCAGCCTAAGAGGCCAATTGATACAGATATATCTACAAGCATACGACTGCCATGCGTCATCAACGAGGGGTCCCATCGAGCCACTAGCATCTTGGAACAGGTATCAACCGGTATATACCTCTATCATCCGGCCCTGCCAGGTACTACCATTATTTGTACGTACACCCTAGAACACTATCGGGTAAAAGGGTAGGTAACGGTTAAAGTCATACCCAAGTGACACGTGTCCCAACAATAGCTCATTATGCTTCGAGTGACACGTATCTTGAGGGACCTATAAGGTTGGCCTATAAATACCCCTTCATCCCCACTTCAAAAGGACAAGTTCAGAACTACGCACAAATGTACGAAAGCTCTACCTGCCTATAATTCGATAGATTCTCCCTTGTGATTTACATGATATTTTCCATCAAGAATGATGACTGACTTGATCGTCGGAGTTTCGACGCCTTGCAGGTTAACTAGGAGCAACAAGGAATCCTCGCCACATAGCCATTGGTCCCGTAAACATCCGTACCCCGGATTATCACATACTATACATTGTTATAAAGATTATGTGCTTAAATTAATAGTAAAATGTTAATGTCATGGTAATGAATCAATAATAATCACTATATATATCCATTAACTATAAGAATAAAAAACAAATCTTCCATTTCAATCCCTTTCCTATTTATTTAATTTTTTTTATAATTCTTTTATAAACTTTCTTAAGGGTAATAGGGTATGGGTACCCCGCATTCGTACCCTATACTCTAAACCCGTCACAAAAAAGAGAGGTAATGACGGGTTTCCCGTCGATACGTCGCGAAACCCGTCGCAAGTTATCGATCATGTCGATAACAGCTTGTTGCTTGTAGCCGTATTTTTAGAAGTGTCTTCATCTCTCGCATTCCGATCCGTACAAAATCGAAAAATTTCTTCATATTGCAGTCTCAAAATACAAGATTGAGTTACATAACATTAACATGTTCACAATCTTTGAATTCGGGTTTCTGTGGTGCCAGAAAGTGTTGGAAAATATTGGTTTATACCGAAATACATAATTGATTATTTAAGAAGATCGAATAATAGTATATTCAGTCATATTTATAAATAAAAATAACAAAAGGATAAGGAATAGAAGTAGCTTAATGATTAAAGCACGCCACGAGATAATATTCTTAAAGACGAATCACCTTTTCTATACAGGGTATTAAAATCGCTCTTCCTGAGAAATACGGCAATCAATTGAAACTTTTGAAACTTTTGAGTGCAACTAAAAGTCTTCCCGAACCGACTAACACTCATGCTCACAAATACTTTTCCAAAATATAAAGATAAAATAATAATAGAACATATGTTTATGGCTAATAGTTCACTAGTATTATTTTTGTTGTTGCATAAAATTAGCTTCAATTTACAAAAAAAATTCAGTTGTAATATTTTGAGAATACACGAAAAGAAAACACACACACAGATATAATATGACAACAAATTTATAAATATGGTAAATAACTATTATTCTCGTTACCTAAATTATTACTCTCAAACATTATCCTTAGAAAATTATTAAACTATCACTTTTTTTTTTGTCATTTAAGCATTAAAAATAATACTTATGAAATTAAAAACAGGTAACTTTGTAATTATGGAAATAACAACTGTGGGGGTGTGAATATCAAACAACTGTTTACATTGATACTTTCTATATCCTTAGATTAAAATCATGAAATTTTGATTATTTTACCTTTAATATCAAATCCTTATTTTTACGAACATGTAAGCTTGCTAATTTAAATGAATGGAAGAGGACAATTCGGTAGCGAGGAGGATGGTGATGGAAAACATGGATGGGGGAGTTAGAGTTCTTCCTCCTTCCCCGTGTAGCTGTTGGGTTCATGTCCTAAGTTGACTCCATTGCTTTGCTTTGCAATTTTGCACTCATTTCTTTTCCTTTTTCTTTTACCTACTTCTTATAAATGCCACCACCGCCTCTATTTCTTGCTTTTTCTTTACTAGTGTGTTTTCTTCTCTCTCTTTTCCTGGTTTCCTCCATTGCAAACTAAGCTTCCTTTCCAGCTTTTCTTGAAAGCTCCATCTCTGTCCCTCCTCTCTCCACATACCCACAACACCCACCAACCATTTAACCATTTCTCTCTTTTATTTCCCTTTTCTTTTTGTTCTCATATTTATCCCAACTCTCTCTCTCTCTCCCCCTCTCTACAGACATTTTTGGCTTCAAAGATTGGATTTATCTTTTCTAGAGACTAGACCCCACTTCTTGTGCTTCTAAGCTACTGCTCTGTGGAACTGGGTTTCTGGGTTTTGCTGGGTTTGTGCTATTTCTCACCTCTACATTGCCATTTCTATGCTCATTGGAGCTCAAGGAGTTGCCTCCACTTACAACAAAGGTAAATGCTCTTTCTTCTTTTTGGTTTTTAACTTTTGTAGGGATCATTTTATCTCTTGCTTAGATCATAAGTGATGCTTTATGCCAACTTATTCTATTAGTCTCTGATTTGTTGCTCATGGGTCTCTTTCCCTTCTTTCTTTCATTGATGGAGAGAAGCTTCTGATTTGTTAGATGCTTGTCTCCTTTCTGATTATCTTTTATGTGAGTTTCATTTTATCTGTTTGAATGTTCTTGATTTGGTTATTCTTCTTCCCTTGAGATTGATTGTCATTATGGGTCACATTGAAATGCATCAATTAGATTTAGAAAATGCTTTCAGCTTCATCTAGAGAGTGAAAGATATTCAATCATGTGGAAGCCATTTTGATGTATATGGTTGTAGAGATATATGACATGTTTCTGGTCCAGCAGGTGGGAATGCGATTATATTTAGGAGAGTGAAGTTAGTCTACAAGATTCAACTTTGATTTCTGGAGCATCAGAGATGTCATCCGGCAGTTTGAAGGATGAATTAACAAGGAAGACATCTTTTTTGGGTTTGAAACCATGGGTTTTGATTGGGATATGTGTAGGAGTGTTTATAGTTTTGATTCTCTGTGTTCTATCTGTATGGGTTACGTTTCGGAGGAAATCAAGAAGATCAGTGGATAAATACCCCCTTTCCAAAATACCAAATGTGTCAAAAGATATCAAGGTGGACAGAGTTGGGGCTGAGAGCTACAATAATGGCCCCGAGAGTTTATTCCTCAATGTCCATGATAAATCAAGTGATAAAAATTCAGGGAAGATGCTGGTTCACTTGGGAACAAGTAAATCAAGTGATCATGATAATGTCAGCCAGTGCAGTTCGGTTTGTCATCACGAGAGAGTGTACAGTTCACATTCAGGGGAAGAAGGAAGCTCTGGGACTGGTCGGAAGGCGTCTTTACTACCCTATGCAGGACTAGTGACAGCCTCCCCCTTAATTGGCTTGCCAGAAGTTTCACATCTTGGGTGGGGCCACTGGTTTACTCTTAGGGATCTTGAGTTTGCAACAAATCGTTTTGCAGCAGACAATGTGCTTGGTGAAGGTGGATATGGGGTTGTATATAAGGGTAAACTAATCAATGGAACTGAAGTGGCTGTGAAGAAGCTCCTCAACAATCTGTAAGGATGAGGAAACAGTCAAATTGCTTCTTTTTTACACTTTCTGGATGCTCTAATGTTGCCATTTTAATTATTTTATTACTGGATTGGGATTTTAGGGGACAGGCAGAGAAGGAATTTAGGGTTGAAGTTGAGGCTATTGGTCACGTTCGACATAAGAATCTCGTGCGGCTCCTAGGCTACTGTATTGAAGGAGTTCACAGGTAACATTCGTTAGTGGCCTTTCTTGCACTATTTAATCTTGTGACTGCTATTAAACCATATTAAGCTGATTAAATAGAAACCAGTATGTAGCTTGTAATTCTCCTCCGGGGTTTAATCTCCAATTCTTTATAGTTTTGAAATTTTGAGTACAGACTTTCCTTACCTTTTATTCCACAGGATGCTGGTGTATGAATATGTGAATAATGGCAACCTTGAACAGTGGCTACATGGAGCAATGTGTTATCATGGTACACTTACCTGGGAGGCTCGCATGAAGGTTCTTCTTGGTACTGCTAAAGCGTAAGCTCATATCCCTACTCAAAACATTGTCTATTAGATTCAAAAGTCGAGTTCTTATTATTAATATCATTTTTTCTTTTGGTACTGGATTCATTTCAAATATGTATCGGTGTTTCCAAGGGGATAACCCTGTCGTTAAGCTATAAGACCTTTTTACTCGGAAGTCTCATGTTCAAATCCTGCAATTGACAGGTGGGGAAACTTGTTTGGGGAGCTTTACAGAAACTGTACTTCTCAAGGTCCCCTTACCAACCCCATTCCCCAGTCCTACTCGAAATATTGTCTATCAGATTCGAAAGTTGATTTCTTTCTCTCTTTTCCTTTTATACTGGATTGGTTTCAAATATCTCTTGGTCTTTCTAAGAGGACCCCAATGGTTAAGCTATAAGACCTTTTTACTTTGAAGTCATGGGCTCAAATCCTGCAATGGGCGGGTGGGAATCTTGGTTGAGGAACTTTATGTAAACTTTACTGCGCAAGGTCCCCTTCACCATTGCCAGCCCTTTCCCAAAATGGCTAGTAATTTTCGATATTAATGAGAACAAAACTGTTTTTTTGTTTTCTTTTTTCAAGAAACAAGCTTATTTATTTATTTAGTGCTGGAAGCTTTGATAAGCTCTTCAAGTCTTCAAAGTTATAATGTTAATAAGTTGTTTCACAAACCTAATTGCAGGCTTGCCTATTTGCATGAAGCAATAGAACCAAAAGTTATTCACCGGGACATAAAATCAAGCAACATCCTGATTGATGATGAGTTTAATTCTAAGGTTTCTGATTTTGGATTGGCCAAGCTTCTTGACTCAGGGGAGAGTCACATCACAACTAGAGTAATGGGTACATTTGGGTATGTATATGTTTCCCAATGCCTTAATTGTATAAATCTATCCAAGTTGTGTATTCTTATAGGATCTCTGTTTTGTGGAATACAGTTACGTTGCACCCGAATATGCTAATACTGGATTGTTAAATGAGAAGAGTGATATTTACAGTTTTGGTGTGTTGCTACTAGAAGCAGTTACAGGAAGGGATCCCGTGGACTATGGCCGGCCTACCAATGAGGTATCATGTTCTTTGATTTAAGGGGATGCTAACATTGAATTAAGAATCCCCTTGAAACTGCCCCTTTGTCAGTTGTGATTGTGTATGCAAGGGTTTTTTCACACTTGTGAGTTCTTATACTAACAACAACATATTTGCATGCCAGGTCAATCTTGTGGAGTGGCTAAAGATGATGGTGGGTACAAGACGAGCTGATGAAGTTTTGGATCCAAACCTTGAAGTTAAACCACCAACACGCGCTTTAAAACGAGCTCTTTTGGTTGCACTTAAGTGTGTGGATCCAGATTCCGAAAAAAGACCTAAAATGAGCCAGGTCGTACAAATGCTCGAAGCTGACGGGTACCCATTTCGTGAGGTATGCTTTTTTATTTGATTTTAGTACTTGTTTTTAACATATCACTTCAAACTTAGAAGATTCCATTTTAGCAGATGGCAGGCTTAGTGCATTTATTGTATATGTTCCCCGACTTGATGTGCAGTTCATCTTCATGGTTTGCCTTAGTTTGTGTGGTGATATAATCTCAACTTAAATTGGTCTTCATGGGCAACAAGCGGCTTATGAACTTTTTCCCTTTCTGCATTGTTCTGGAATATGTGGTCGAATTCCCTGGGTTGTGTTGCCCAAATTATATTAATGAACAGTATCGAGGAAAGTGCTGTGCTGTGCAATATTACAATTGCAGCATGTCTATGTTGATATTTTTGATGCATGTTGCTCAAATATATATTCATAATGGGTTAATAAATTTGGCACTTGTTGTTTTTCGCTATGCATGCTTGTTATCCAAATATTCTAGTGTTACATTGTTGTATTTGGAGCTACATAAGCAATATATTGATTTTTGCTGAACATGACATGCTCAACCAAGTGCCATGTTATTCCTATTTCCTATAGAAAAGAAAATTGTGCTGTAAAAATTACCCATTTCATGTGGAGATGAGCAAGCTTTCAGTTTACCAGTCAATACGAGGTGTAGAATGATGGTATGTGTTCAAAATTTTGGCATGTTCACGCCCTTTAAAGGAGAGAAACAACAATAACATTCCCTAGTTTCTTCTCACTACTGGACACAGTAGGATAGAATTTGTAATCCAACTGTTGCTATGTTTTATCATGTTAAGCTTTCTCTGCCAAAGACTGCTATTAACTTTTACACATTTTCAGGACCGGAGAAACAGAAAGAGTCGTACCACTAGCATGGAGATCGAATCTTTGAAGGACTCCACCGATGTAGAAATAAAGGTCGGGGATTCAGAGGGCAATGCACCTGAGACAACTCATGGGTAGAACTGACAACACAGCCTGAGAGAACATTGGCTTTCGATAACTCTTATCAACAATACACGCCACCATGTTTGCTTTTGGAAGAGTTGCCTTCATGGGAGAAGGGAAAGAGGGAGCCCATTTTGTTAATTGGTGAGGTGTAGCTGTCGTTCCACACACCCCGATCGGGGGGAGAATACAGGTTTCTTGCTGTACATATGTTTGCTGAGGTTTAAAGGGGCTCTTTTTTTATATTGATATTTGCCACCATTATTATTAACTTTGCCATTCCTTCTATTTCCCTAGCTAGCTGTTCACATCATGTTATCGGGATGTGGAAGATGATGTATTTGGTTTTTATCTTTCTTTCTCATTCTAATAGTTTTATATTTTAACTCATTTTTGTATCTACCACGCATTGGGGCAATCAAGAATTGTTGTTGTTGTTGTTGTTTTTCTCAGCTGTGATGATGTTTCTACCTTTTTTGTTGTGGTATTTCACCTTTCTTTCCCCTCTTGCCTTGCTATAATGGCTTGTCCTTACGCATGGAACATAACTTTTGAATTCATTATTATTCTGGTTATTCTTGGATTGTTATTATTAGTCTTACACTCTTACTTATTGTTGTGGTTGTTCCTGCTGCTAAAAAGATGCTATTATTGCTATAAAAGAGTAGACATAAATGCTTTATATACCATATATAACAACTTCTATAAACTTTTCTATACTAACTAATGTCAAAATATGATTGGTATATTTTAAGTTAGTATAAAAAATTTATAGAATTTATTAGTATGTATAGCACTACTCTAAAACTTAATAGTAGTAAAACCATAATCAATTGGTATACGTCAAAATATGAATGATATAGTTTAAATGATGGTCCTCGGGTAAATTAATACATACTATTTATATTTTGACACATCAATTACTATCAAAATTTTGTAAAATTTATTTGTATATATAACACTACTTTTATCAATTTTGCCTCAATGTATTGCCTATTTTATTTAAGATTATTTTGATAATTTACTACCAAGATTACATTGTCTACAATATTATTTTTTTCGTGAAAAATTATTTTAAGGTTCTTACGGTTTATTCTTGAGTTTTTTACCCCATTTTTATTCCACAATATTTATGAACTAAAACTTCCAGTGTTAGTTAGATTACAACTAATTATCCAATGATACCATATTTAATATAATATTTATTATAATTTACACAAAGATTGATGTATTGGTAAAAAAAAGGGACAGTAACTTATGTAAATAAAAAAACCCAAATAACTAAAGTTGAGAGTCAAAAACCTTAGGGATGAAAGCAAGGTTTTGAAAACTGGGCTGGATTAGCCGGTTTGACTGATAAAATCGAAGACCGGTTAGATTTCTGGTTTGGTTTTGCACCAAAAACTAGATTTTGGTTGAACAGAAAAAAAAACTAGTAACTTGGTCAGCAAATCCCACGAATCGGCTCGGCACTGGTTTCACAGTCTAACCAGGCGGATGGGTACCAATTTCACGGTTCAATAGGGGAATCGACATAGGTTTTATGGCTCAACTAGACGAACTGCGATTGATTTAATGGTTCAACCGGATATTTTTCTACTTTTATTTACTTGAAATTTCAAATAAACTTAACTTTTGCTCTAACTGTTGGATGAATTTCAAAAATTGTGGAACTTTTTTGACAAAATTCAGCAAACATCAACTCTTTAGATTAGACAAAAACATCTTCAAATGACCTCAAATTAGGTATGGAGTTTCATATATAATTCTTTTCACATTTATTTATTTATTTTTAATTAAAAACTATTTATTCCTTTTTATCTCCTATTTTTTAGTTCATAAATTCCTGACTTTTTTAGCAAACATTAACCACTAGAAAAATGAAGTATATTTATTTTCTTATAAGCAAACACATTTTTATTAGTATCAAAAACTAGGTTAGATATATATCCAACAGCACCTCTGTTTTGTAATGTCCTAATATCCCAACATCCAACTAATTAATGGATATAGGAGATATCATCCCAAGTTACAAATGCAATTGCTATATTAAATTACTCATATTCAAAACAATTAACTAAATTTTTAAGATCGGTAACAGGTCCGATTTCAGCAGACATCTTGTGTTACCGTTCTTGCGATTCACTTGATCATACTAAACAAGAAGCGAGCCACAAAATAGAGCCCTCTGATTCGATCAAGATTATTGGACAACTCTTGCGGGATCGGGGTGTGATTACCACTAAATGCCATGAAAGACCGAACAAACTTCTTCTGTCCATCTTCAAGAAAAGATCGAGCACTTTTGAAATCAGACCCATCAATCATACTCCAACTGGTAGCAAAACTGTCCGCCGCAGAGAACAGCTCAGCGCTACAAATATGTAACAGGTTTTTAAGGTCGACAGCTTCGTTTCTGGTCTTTTTCTGGGATGACAGCATCTGGTCGACAAGTTCATGCCCGATTTCGGCTTGAGAGTAGAGACAGTACAAGATGGAGTAGGCCACGTCTGGTACGTCATCAGAACCTCTCATGTCGTGTTTTAGGCACTCCATGCACATACCATAATGCCAGGATTGCTTGCACAGTTCCTCAGCATCGGCATCCACCACTCCTTCTATTACTAAGTTTCAATTTGTATAGAACTAAGTTTTATTATTTAGTTGATGAATTTTCCAACTATATATATATATATATGTATATATCTAACATACATGTATACGTAATTATATTTAAATGCATTGGAGTGTCTCTTTGCCCAACTCCTCTCATTGGTATGGGATGTTTCAAGAAAAAAATCTGGATTAAGGTCTGGAAACCAAATTTCCCTTACTCCATGCCTGAGTTAGTATCTTCACTCGTATTTTATCTTGTCTAAATTAATTTGGTGATTCTTTGGGTGTTGTGACTATAGGGCCGGGTTGTGGTCCTAAGTCTTTTAGCTTGGGCTGCTTGAGATCCTCTAAGATTTGTATTTTTATGGTCGATCTTTGTTTTCTAGTGCACGCCTGTGTTGACAATGGCTGAATTTCTTTTATGGCCTTGGTATGTATTACTTTCTTTTTAAACGTAATTAAAACTTAGAAGGCTCAAATTCGATCCGGATCTAACTACTTTTTACTCTATGAGATGTGTCATTAACCTACTAACTCATAGGTTTCAATACGTATTAATTCACAATAAAATAATACGTTGAAGAACCT
Source organism: Viola pubescens var. scabriuscula (assembly GCA_002752925.1). NCBI lineage: Eukaryota > Viridiplantae > Streptophyta > Magnoliopsida > Malpighiales > Violaceae > Viola > Viola pubescens. The sequence continues at coordinate 7,255 of NBIL01077006.1, read as the reverse complement.
ATCACGCAAAGTAACGATGAACTTGGTGTAAGGACCACAGCGAGGACCCAACCAGAGAAACTACGTATAGCACTTCAAATATTCTATCTTGTTTTGGGTTGCCATCCAATTGACGAAATACTGACTTATGTTAATTATGTCCGCATGTAAATAATGTTTTCGCATTCTCGTAACTTCAATTTTAAAATTAAATAACATGTATTATAAATAAATTAAAATATAATTTAATAGAAATTACATTAAATTTATATAAAGTTTTATAAATTATGAATTTATTAAAATCATTACTATCACAATTGTCCGCAACCGTGATGTGTTTTGATTGCACATTTAATGGTACATTTATCTCAATTAACCACTTCTAGATAAAATTGGCATAATCTTCTAATTTCTTAATAAATAAATAAACAAAATCTTAGGGGATATTGGAGTTTAGATATCAACAACCTCATTAGTATTTTCAAGGTATCTGTGCAAAACTATTTATTTTTCTCCTAGTATTTATTTATTTTAAATTTTTTTAAGAATAACAAAATCTTGTACTAAAGATTGGAGTATGAAACCTTCTAATCATTTAGTAGTATTATTATGTTTGTTTGGGAGGAAGAGACTGCAATAAGAGAAGTATTAAACAATCTGATCTATCTATGCGTTCTTCCGTCCGACCATTCTTAACATTTATGATTATTATATTGCTTTTGGTCCATAATTTGAGGGCAAAGCAAGGTTCACACTAAGATCACACTTTCGGGCTTGTGTACCTAACTTGCCTTTCCAGATTTCTAAACGTATTCACAAGAGAACAAGGAAATGAAAAGAAGATATCATTGCTCCGCGGTTCGGTTCGGTTCGGTTCAATTTTTAGATATACTAAAATATTATTTGATAGTTGTGATTTTCTATCTTAGAGAACTAAATTTGGACCAAATTAAATGGTCTGCTTCATCTCGGTCACATTTTTTTTTTCCAGTTGAGTTCCAACCCTGAAAATCACACCTGGGCCTAGAATAACATTTTTTTTTCCGCCACGACACCAGTTTAACAACCATTGTTTTCTTTTTATTGGTTGAGACCTGAGAGTTAGGACTTTGGACTACAATTAACCTAGAAAAGGTAGTAATTAATTGGTAAGACAGAAAAACAGATGACTTCAACGCACGACTGATAGTCTGAAATCAACTCATAATCGTGTAACTAGAGTAACATAATGCATCATCCTATATGACTTTTCTCGCTACATCGTGGACTATGCAATTACGTGATCGATTCACAAATTAAAAGGAATGGAGGAAATGTTTATGTAGATTTAGAATGTCATCTAACACAACATTTAGTGAGCCCTTATGGTAGGCAATGGCTTTGTTAATGGTCTCTATAATCCATTTGGCGTCGCTTTCAAGGATGATTGAGCGTCAACCATGTAGATGAGCTCATACTAGAGTATCACGGATGGCTAAAGATCCGATCTCGAGAGCATTCTCGATCCCATTATAACGAGAAGCCAATCCATCGAGAATAACTCCTTCGTAATTCCTTGCTAATGCGCTAGTGAGTCTCGTTGGTCCTTCAAATCTAATGCTCCATCAGTGTTTAGTTTGAGGAAATCAGGCGGCAGTGGGAACTAGACTGCGTCAACTTGTAGCGTTCTCATGAGATATATAATAAAATTTCGGACTCACGATTCATTAATATGGTAGCTGAGCCGTAATGACCCAACGACTAGTGATAATTCTGAAATCTATGTCACGTGCTAACCTTGTAGAGTCGGTTGCACGTGAAAGAGGATGTTGAGTATTAAATACCACGTCCGAAAGAAACCCCAATTGACAATTAAGTATAAGCTTGAGGGAGGACAACCTTTCATAAAGCTTAAATCTTTTAAATTGGCTCAATTTCAACCTATTTAAGTTTAATATATTGAGTATTAAATACCACAACGGAAAGAAACCTCAATTGAGAATTAAATATAAGGTTAATGGATGACAACCTCTATGACCAAATGTTCAGGAGTTTGAATCCTATCACCCCCATAATTTCAAACTCAAAGGGCTTTCACTTTTGGATTGGGCGGGTATGCGTAGCATACTCATTTACACTCATTTAAATATATATTTTTATCAAATAAGATAAAAAAAACTATGTTTGACCAAAAAATATAGACTTTGACCACGTGACTCGGTTTTGACTGTGTATACTCGATTTTATCGTTTAAGCTCGGATTTGACCATTTAGACTCAAATTTGACCATTTAGCCTCGATTTTTATCATTTAGTTTCATTTAATCCCGGCTTTTAACTCTTTAGACTAATATTTACCAATAAAATTTTAATTTAGATCTTTTAGGCCCATTTTGACTATTTTGTATCCACCATTCTAATTAATGGAAAAAATAAATTAAAGAAAATAAATTTATCACAAACACATGCACATGCATTTGAAATAAACCATCCAAAATTACTGCACTGCATTTGATGAAAGTCATTATTAAAAAAATAATTTATCATAAACACATGCACATATTCCTCCCACTTACAACCAGATTCTTTAAAAATTATGATTCTTCGAAAAAAATATTAGTTTTTTAAATATTTTCTTGATTTATTTTCAAAATTTAAAATACTTTTTAGCAATATTAATATTTTATGAATATTTTGTGTTTTTAAATTTTAATATTTTTTATAAATTTGACGTATAACACGCCATGTCAGCAAAAATAGTTAAAGTTAACGAGTTTATCTGCGTTAACGATTGTTGTCACAATAGGAAGAAATTCTTAGATAGGTTTAGTCCACCACATAGGATGGTGTACTAAGCTAATAATAATATGAAAAATCATGAAAAATAACCATGTCATTATAATTTAATAGGAATTTATAATTTATTATTTGACGTGGCGTCTTATATTCTATATTCCATTTTGAGACCTAATTTCTCCTTATTTTATAGTAAAAAGTAATTTTGTGATTTATTAATGTAAGTTTGTATTTATGAAAAGGACGCGTTTTTTTTAATATGCTGAAAAGGACGTGTTGGATTTTAGGATAACTACATAAAACAAACTATAGTTTATAAATGTTCTATTTAACTCTCTATAGCTTACAAAATGTTCTATTTAACCCCCTATGATTTAAAAACTTGGAATGTCCCTCTAAGTTCTCGAGAGTTACAATGTTAACCTTTATAATAGTTAAAAAAAAGAAAAAAATAGCAAGATTTTATGAAATTTGGTCCAAAAATATAATAAATATAGTTGTACCTAAGACTATGAAAAAATATAAGTTAAAATTTTATTAATAGTTTATTTTTAATTTTTCTTGTTTGTAAAAAAAATATTTCTCATTTTTTTCCCACTTAAATAGACCCTCCTATATTTTTACATTTTCCCCTCAAATTTACATGTTTTTATAAAGTTTTACCATTTTTGAATTTTTAATTACTAGAAAGATTAAAATAAAAAAACCATAGGATGAAAATTGCAAGCTTTTAAACTATATAGGATTAAATAGAACATTTTCAAAACTATGGGGTCTTTTATACGTAGTTTACCCAAAAATTTATCCTGTTAATTTTTTTTATTAATTAATTGAGTAACCACGTATTACTATTGGATTACTTGTATTCATCGTGTAGGAAGAGTCTTATTTCAAATTAAAACAGTCATCAGTCACTTTCCCTCCATTTTCCTCTATTTGCCTCCTGTTTTGCAAAGCTTTTGAAAAAACTATCAATTATATTTTTGGCCGACGCCGATAACGTGCCTTGTCTTTTGTATCCTCCTGTATGGATCAACCAAATAAATTGGGCAGGTCGGTTGGCTTCGTAATCGTATACAAAGTTTTTTTTTAATAGCAAATACGAGTAAAAGTTCAATTAAACCACTAGTAATTATAAAACATGTGGATATCAACAAAATGTAAATAATCGATTATGCGAATTTTTGAAGCAGATGCCATTATGCGAATTTTAGATATCTACGAGAAGGCGTCCGATCAATTGATTAATCTGGCAAAGTCAGAGGTTGCATTTAGCAAGAATGTCAGTGGTGATATAAAATCCTTTATTCAGGGAAAACTTCGAATGACATATGTTAACTATCACCAGAAGTATCTCGGCCTTCCGGCTGATTTTGGGCGTTCCAAGAAAGGCCTTTTTTGTAATGTTCGGGATCGGTTGTGTAAACGGTTGAGCGGTTGGAGGGTGAAAAATTTGTCGCAGGCCGGGAAAGAAGTTCTTTTGAAGTATGTGGCACAAGCTATCCCCACATATCTGATGAGTTGTTTTGAGATGCCTAAGGGCGTATGTGAGGAGATGGAACGTGCTATGAGACAATTTTGGTGGGCAGGCCATGAGGACCGGCGCAAGACATGCTGGATTGCTTGGGATACACTCTGCAAATCTAAACAGGAAGGTGGTTTGGGTTTCCGTAAGCTTAGGGAGTTCAATCTAGCCTTACTGGCCAAGCAAGGATGGAGGATTATCCAACACCCTCAATCCCTCTTTGCAAGGGTACTAAAAGCCAAATATTTCAATACTATGGATTTCCAAAATGCTCCTTTGGGATCTCGACCTAGTTATATTTGGCAGAGTATAGTAGCTGGTCGGGATTCGGTTGCTAATGGATACCTATGGCGGGTGGGAAATGGGGATAAGATTCTAGTTTGGTCTGATCCGTGGCTCCCTTGCTCCGATTCTGGTTTTGCACAATCCCCCATCACTCGGTTACCTGCGGATGCTTTTGTCCGCCATCTCATTGATCAAGATCTTGGCTCCTAGAAGTTTCCTTTGGTTCGGGAGATTTTTTCCTCCAAAGAAAGCGAGAATATTCTTGCAATGCCACTGAATCTTTTTCGTCCTCCAGATAAATTATTCTGGCGATTCACCTCCTCAGGGCGTTATACAGTTAAGAGTGGCTATCATTTTCTCCTGCAGGGTCTAACTGACGGTGGAGTAGCTGTGGCTGAGGGATGTTGGTGGAATACTTTGTGGAAACTCCAGATTCCACCGAAGATCAAGATGTTTACATGGAGACTGCTACATGATGGACTGCCTACAAAGACTAACCTAGTGCATCGGCACATCGGTGGTGAGGATAGGTGCCCTCACTATTCCCAAGTAGTGGAAACTGTGAACCATCTTTTCCTTCACTGTGGCATGTCGGCTGACACTTGGCGTCTCAGTAATATCCCTCATTAGTTTCTGCCCCTCTCCACCGAGACTGTCCGTGACTGGCTTAGTAGATTGAAGGATTCCACTACTATGTCATTACTGGAACAAGTTCTCTCTACTTTGTGGGCCATGTGGACTTGTAGGAATGAATGGATTTTCAGAATGACTTCCTCAACCCCACAGAGCATTCTGCTTCGAGGTGCCCGCCTACTAGAAGACTATAGGGAGGTTAATGGGCGATCGGTGGAGGATGCTGATTACTCCATGGCCCCATCTCTCTCTGTCTGGATTCCACCATACCCGGGCGTTATTTGTTTCAATTCTGATGCGGCATTGGGATCTACTAGTACTGGTTTGGGGATTATTGCTCGAGATTCGGGCGGACGTTGCATCTTCTCCGCTCATGAGTGCTTCCACGTCACAATGGAGGTGGCAGTGTCTGAAGCATTGGCTGTTAGAAAAGGCCTCTGGTTTGCGCGGCAGTTTGGAATCGATCGACTACAATTTCAATCTGATTGTCTGGAATTGGTCCAAGTTATTTCGTCTAGATCCCACACTCACTCAACCCTGGCGGTGATAGTGGACGATATTTTGAAACTTGCTCACTTTTTTGTCTCGTGTGATTTTGTCCATGTTCGAAGGACAGCTAACATAGTTGCTCATGGTCCCGCTAGAAGAGCCCTTGTTGTAAGCCTTTCCGAGTTTTTTCAGGGCTTTTGTCCTTTTGAACTTGACTGTAATATGTCATAGTTTTAATGAAGAAGTCCATTTTTTTTTATAAAAAAAAATGTAAATAAATTATGCAATTTATGAGAGAAAATTTAGCAAAAATATATACTTGACTGAGTATAAAATAAAAAATTTGAGCATTAAAAAACTCAGTTTAATATATAATTCTAGAGTTTTTTATGTTTAATTGTTTAAATGAATTAAAAGAAGAAGCAAAAGAGAATTCAAGAGGGGAAAAAGCAAAAACATATATAAATTAATTAAAATAAAGAAGAAACAAATGGAAAGTAAGAAAAAAAACCCGAGTAGATAGAAAGATACTACAAAAAAAACTGTCGATCTGCATTTATCGAAGGGTAGCCGTCGAAAACTATTTTTTTTTAATAAATTAAAATACACATGCACTCTACTGCTATCGACAAAAATAGCCTCTATATCGACGGCCATTTCCGTCTATAACGTGTTTTGACGGACGGTCCGTTGAATCATTAGGGCACCAACCAAAAAATATTGGCGCCCCAACTTAGCACGAAACACTTTTGACGGAAAGATCTGTTGAAAGCGTTTCGACCGCGTTTCACCCATTGAAATATTTGGGCGCTAACGAAAAAATATTGGAGCCCCAACTTAGTGCGAAATATTTGCGATGGCAAAGTTTGTCAAAAGATTTTCGACCGCCAAACTTGTCAAAAATGTGTTATTGTTTAGACCGAAACTTCGTCGATACTAGAGGAATTCTTTCGAGGAGGAAGGCTCTCGATGCACCTCTTAGGTTTCGACGGACATAGGTGTCAAAAATTCTTCATATGTTTCAACGGAGAAAGCCGTCGAAAATATTTTTCGACGCACCTCTTAGGTTTCGAAGGAAAAGCCGTAGAAAACATTTTTCTATTTTCGACGGCTTTCTCCGTCGAAACATATGGATGTTTTTTGATGGAAATGTCGTCGAAAATTGATTTCGTTCAGCACTTAGGGTTAGTTTAGCGCAAACAGATGGATGTTTTTAGACGGAAAAGCTGTCAAAAATGGATTTCATTTAGCGCTTAGGGTTTGTTTTCGACAAAGTTGTCCATCGCTATTTTAGAAAATTCCGTCGGAAACTTAATTTCCATTCTTTGTATAATAATTGTTATATTTAAATTATTTATTATACAATGTACATTTAAATAAAAGGTTGAATAAATCATACAATTAATCAATATTAATTAAATACCCCATTTAACTAATTTTGAAATTAACAATATGCATACAGAATAATGAGAAAATTACTTACATTATATAATTACTAGTCCTTAATTACTCATTAACTTTCAAAATAAACAGATTGTACTACATATACACATTAGATTGATATCATATA